>JACEGR010003586.1:0-102259 GCA_014170235.1 Listronotus bonariensis | reverse complement strand
TGACCCGTTATATATTTTTTTTTTTTTTGAAATTTAATATTTGATTACAACTTAAAATTTATAAAATTCTATCTTTACCAGTTGATGAGATATGACAACACCGCATTGTCATTAAAATCTAAACAGGTAATACTAAATTTTAAAATACAGCTTTAGCTGTTTTAACCCCATAACTACTACCCACCCAATACTGTTACGCTATGACTCTCCACGGGTCAATATGACCCATAAATAGAAATTAAAAAATAAAATGAAAACATATACATACAAACTTTTATTTATTTATTGTAAATACAAATATGTTTTTAGAAGTATAGAAGATACAAAAAGATGTCAAAAACATTTAGGGCACATGTTCTTGGCACATTGTTGACAGACTGGTATTTTGCATAAACTACAAAATGTGCTTGTTTTTCTATCCGTTTTGGGTGGACAGAATGCACACCTTTTCCTTTTGGATGCTGGCTGATGTTGTGGAATGACCCTTTCAGCTTCCTTGACAATCCCAAGTATATCGGCTGTCAAATCCCTTAGTTTGCGAGGTATTTTGTTGTTACAGATTCGCATCTTCATATGAGGTCCACATAAATCGCGTCCAAGTCTTTTCAGGAAGTTTAGTCGTGTAATTTCATTACCATGTGCAAATTGATACAAGACTCTACCGTTAACTCCAGATACGTTTAACATCATACAAAAAATCGCCATAGGCCATCGACGAGTTCTACGAGATGTAGAGTAGTTGGCACATTTTTGGTCTAGGGAATCTACACCGGCTTTTGTTTCATTATAGAATAAAACTATCTCGGGTTTTTTAGAGTTCTCTTCTACAAAGTTGTTATGATGTAGAGTGGATAACAATATTACCGACTTATTTTTTTTGGTACATGAGATACGATGGTGTGAGTTGACGTAAATCCAAAAATCGATGAATCAACTTCACGATGTTTTGATGGTAAAAATTCGGGAGGAATAAATCTCTTATTTTTTTTCACTGTGCCAACATAAGTTAGTTTGCGTTGTAAAAGTTCATTGCTCAATTCCATAGATGAATACCAGTTGTCTCCTGTTATGTTTCTTCCAGTACCACTAATAGGTTCGATTAGGCGAAGTACGGTTTCGGTTGGTACTGAAAATTTACTTGAAGATGTTTTATTTTGTTTTCCACAATATATTTCAGAGTTGATCATGTAATGTGTCTTTGTATCTGCTAAAATCTGCACTTTTATGCCGTACTTCGCAGGTTTATTCGGGATGTACATCCTGAAACCGCATCGACCTCGGAAGGGTACTAACATTTCATCTACTGTTAGATTTTCTCCCGGCGTATAACATCGTTTGCAGTTTTCAACAAATTCATGATATATAGATGAAATCGCCGCCAACTTTTCTTCTTTTATTCTGTCTCTTCGACTATCTTGGTCATCAAACCTAAGACAACAAAGCAAAAAGGAGAAACGCGCTAAAGACATAGTACAGCGGAATATGTCTCTCCCTGTTCCATCAGTGGCCCAAAGAGATTGCAGATCTTCATGCCCCGATTTAAAACAACCCTGCAAATATAATAGTCCAAAAAATGCCTCCAATTCGACTTTGTTGGTTTCATGAATAAAAGTAGGAGAATACAACGATCTACTATTTCTTCGTTTTTTAAATTTTTTATATCGGCTGCACATGTCTCTTATTTTTGTGTTTGTATGTGTAACTATTTGTTCTATAATAGAATCAGTTATTATTAGCCTCCAAGATTCTAACGCTGATGCTGGAGGATTCTGACGAACTGAACCTTTTAATCCTGGAAGAACTTTCAAAATGTTTTCAGCTTTCTCTTTGCCTCTCCTCACTGGTGCTATTTTGGACCACTTAGTTCTATCCTTGCCATACAACGCTGATCTTTTTTCTGCCAATAATTGAGCTAATGGGATTCCCTCGCTTTCATCAGATGAATTTTCTGCAGAATTATCACTAGAATTGTTGTCAATTTCACTCTCTGATTCATGATCACTAAACACTTCAACGTCATTCTCTTCACTGTCGCTTTCGTCAGCCTTGGAAAAAATTTGACTGCATGCATTCAGTTTATCTTCTCTGTCAGTTTGGATGTCACTTGATGTAGAAGCTTCAGTAGAATTCTTATCGACGATTTTATTGTCGACATCTAACTCGAGATCTTCCCAAAAGTCCTCACATGCTACTATTTGTTCTAGCTCAGCTACAGATAGCGGATTAGCCATACTCTAAAAAACAATCCTATTGATATTTATAACACACACTCGCAAAGACATACACAAAACAGCCATAATCGGTTATAAAACAAAATCCGTTCAAAAAACAATCACTTACCTTACTACTATCCACGGGTCAATTTGACCCACGTGCTTCGAAAAAACTGCCACAACATACACGAATGCACTTGTCTACAATACTGTTCATATAAACCGCCTGCAACTTGAAAATAGCTAGACGCGCGCTCTCCCACTCTCTTTGGTAATGTGATCTGTTTAACGTGAGAAGCTCTATGGGTCAGTTTGACCCGAGGGTAGCGGTTAAGGGTTAAACATATTTGGGGGCAAACTTACCATTTGTTGTAAATGTAAAGGGTCTTATCGTAGCAACCAGTAAAGATAAGGGTTTTGAAAAATTATAAACTTTTTAAAAATGACCCTCCTAATTTACTGCTGATTTAAATAAATAAGAAATTACGTGTAGCACAAATCGGGAAATCTGGCAACAGTGTCAATATCACTGTATGCTTCCACATGCCTAAAACCCTCCAAATGCCGAATTTGGAAAATGCAGTTTAGCGCTTTTAAAGATATAAAATTTGCTGTCCTTTTTACTAACCATGAATATACAGGGTCATCCAATAGAACTGTCCTTTTTTAACACGCTTTTATTAACTTAGGTTGTAACTATCTATCTATCTATCTATCTATCTATGTAACGGAATCTTTCAGCCTAATTTTTACCAACTTCCAACTATTCAATTTCTTTGAAACTTTGCACACGTATCAAGGACCGATGACAATGCAATAATTTAAAAACAGTATCCCGTTAAGTTCCAGCATTTTCCAGGAAAACCGGAAAAGTGAAAAATTGTACGTTCTGGCGGAGGCGCCAGATTAGACAATTGAATAATCGAACTTGACAACATTTGCCGACGGGTTGGGGACCGGGATAAGGTTGCAACACCTTAGTTAAACAAACAAAATGGCGAAGGAATTTTTTAGTGAATAAACTGGAGCATTTAACTAATTGATATATCGAACTAAAAAATGAAAAATAAATAATAGTTTAAAAAAACTAAAAACACGCTTTTATATGCAACCGAACTAAAAATTAGAAAATAATTTTTTATTACAAAAAGTTTGTCACTTCAGAATAAAAGCGTGGGGTGCTTATTATATTAAATGTTATAATTATTCTATTTGCAAATATCTATGAGGAAAAAGTTATGAAAAATAGTAAAATGCACCCCACGCTTTTACTCTGAAGTGACAAACTTTTGTAATGAAAAATTATTTTCTAATTTTTAGTTCGGTTGCATATAAAAGCGTGTTTTTTAGTTTTTTTAACTATTATTTATTTTTACTTTATGACTTCTCACAAAGGCTTATGCCTGAATACCAGTGTACCGTGAGTGCCTGGGTCTATTGGATGTTTAACCCATTTTTTGAGTTCTGTTAATGTTATCCAAGCTCTGAAACATGCAGTTGCATCTCACCGTAGTGCCACCACGGACGTTATTTTTTAAATAACTACTACCTAGGTGTGGCAGAATACTACACAGAGGCTTTGCGATTACCATCTATGAGGTGACGAGCAGAGAAAATCCGATGTCCGATTCCGAGATTCGAACCCGGATCGCTGTTGAGAGAGGCTGGCACGTTAACCCCTGCACCACTTCTTGCCACTCCTACTTTTAAATGGAAATTAAACAACTAGAATAAATATTATTATTGTATTTCTTTTTTTATTTGTTAGTACAATATATACCATTAAGTTTTAAACATTATGTCTGGGAAATGGCCACCTCGGCCTCGTTGAGTAGCGTGAATTCGAGATATCCAGTTTTCAATTACAGTCTCATATAAAGCCGGTTGAATTTCATTGATAGTCATTCTTATGTTGTTCTTCAGATCCTCAGTTGTTACTGGGTTATTGGCGTCTACCCTGGCTTTCAAATACCCCCATAAAAAGTCGGGGGGCGTTACATCACAAAATCTTGGTGGCCAATCGACTTCAATACCACCCGAAATTAAGCGATCTTGACGTGAGGCGGAAAAAACACCCAATTTTAATAAAAACTTTTCACAATTTGTACTCGCTCTGGAATCGTGTATCTCTTCATGATAATTTGGTAGAACTGACTGTAAACTTATGCAAAACATGATAACTTTATCGCAAAGAATTTGCACACAATACGCAGTTAAAGATAGGACATTCTTATTATGACCCTTTATAAGCACACTGAACATTACGTAATATTTTCTCTTCTATAAATTTTAAATACTTATTCATGTTTTTAATTTTTAGGAGGGCAAAAAAACAAGACGATAACCAAGAGGACTGGCTGTTTCCTCCAGGATCATCGATCCTTATACCCTCGGCGTAGACCCTACACAGCTGCTAATAAAATTGTCAGCCAGCGACTTGGAGGAGCTGCTCTTATTGTCCAAAGATAACTTCCTAGTGTTGCCTTTCCGATGAAAGCCTTGCTTTTTAACTAACATACGTATGATTTGTAATATTATATCCTGTTTTGTAACTTAATAAATATTATTAATAAAACAATATTTGTTTTATTTTCCTAATAATTAGGAAAAAATAGCAATTTGGCAACACCGTGTATCAGGAGCTAGAGCAAAAATATATCTCCTCAAATTTCTGTGTTCCTAATAATAAAACCGTATTTTATCGCATATTTTCGATTTTTTGTCAAGGTCTTTTGAAGGACGTTTAGGTCATTTTAAGGTCATTCGGGTCACCTCAATGTTAAAACAGTAAATTCGTCAAAAATTGAAATTTTAGTCAAGGTCATTTCAAGGACGTTTAGGTCATTTGAAGGTCGTTTAGGTCATTTGAAGGTCTAACTTGAAAATTTTTAGAAAAATCAAATTTTAACCAATGTCACTTCAAGGTCGTTTTGAGGTCACTTCAAGGTCGTTTAGGGGTCAGTTAGAGGTCAAATTTATAAAATTGTGAATTAAAGCATTTTTAGAAGTTAGTCAAAGTCATTTCAAGGTCGTTTGAAGGTCAATTCAAGGGCGTTTAAAGGTCATTTTTTTTTTTACAAAAATCTTTTACAATTATTAATTATGTGGGATACAACGCGACAGGTTCTATGTATTCTTGACAAAATGGCGACAGTATAAAATAAATTTTAAAACAGTTTTGCAACTGTCATTCACCATTTTGCCAAGAATTAAATTGTATTTTTTAAAGGGATTTCCTATTAAAATATGACGTTTCTAAGCCAAAAGGATTTTGCGAAAGTAAATAATAAGACTAGAAAATCTATTTTTAAATATTTATTCAATTTATATATGCATACACTGGCAAAAGAATATAAAAAAAAATAATAGAATAGCTTGTTAGTTCCTCGGGTAGCTGTATAATAAAACCTCTAGGAGTGTGTCGCTGTTTTTCAATAGCTGTTTCTGAAAAAAAAATTAATGATAATAACTCCAAGTGCTTTAAAATTATGATGTAATTGAAGAAAATTATAGTTTTTACTATAAACACAGAATAAAATTATAAACCTATGACCAGAGTGGCTTTCCAGTGACGCAAACAGAGCGCTCCCGAGTAGCTCAGGAGCATTTCGTTCTACTTTATGGCGTTCCAGTGACGGAAAGTGTTATGCACCTGAGCTACTCCGTTTTTCTTTCCCCTTGCCCCTCATGCACCAGACCCTCTTTTGGTTTTTGTGCTTCAAACGTGTTTTTTTATGGTTAAGGATGGAGTTTTTAAAATTATTTGTTTAAAATGGAATTAGTTATTAAAAAGAGATTATTATTATAAAGCCAAGAAAGGTAAAAAAATGAAATTTTAAAATTTCTCTAAGTTATCTCTCTTTTCCTTGTCTAAGGATGCGTTCCAGTGACTAACTTTTTATAGCAGATCAAGAGCCTCAAACCCTGGAGCGTAAAGCACAAAAATTTTCCTCACTGGAAAGCTACCCAGATTTTGGCGCCACACAGTGCAGCGATCTTACGAGACTGTTGGTCAAAATTAATAGCTGCTTTCCTTTTGTAACCTATCTTAGCTCAGCAAAGCAAAAAGTTGAGGTAAAAAATAGAAGAGGTGTAAAAGGGACCATTTTTTGATATAATTCTATACTCCACATAATTCTCAACATCTCTTATAACGATAGAAATTTAAAAAAATAGTAAATACTAAGTCTGGTAACAGTGCCGAATAGGGTTTTCTGCCGTTTTTAAGATTTTTTAAAAAAGTGATACTTACTGATTTTAGACCCTCTTCTAAATACAATACAAGTGGCGCTGATCCAAAATATCCCGTCTTTAATTAATTATAACTAAAGAAACTTTCGGGACCGGGGAGTGAATAGGGGTGCTGGGCGGGGTAAAATGAGTAAAATGAGTTAATATTCGTCAAAATCACGTCCGAAATTAAGTAAAAATCTTTTTTATGAATATTTTGTTAAAAATGGAGAAATGTAGCAGAAAATTAAAATTTATGTTTTATAACCTCAAACTAGCAAACAAGGTTAAAGAAACGTCATTTATTGAAAGTCAAATATGAAGAACATTTGGCAACATCAAAAATATGTCAAAGGGATATAAATTTTTTAATTCCTTAAAAAGCCAATTTAAAAAAAAGACTTGACTAACAAGAACTAACCTGACCGTGACTTTTTTTTTAAAAAATCCTCTACATATAGAACTCGGATGCGTAAAGTTGCCGATGTTGCCAAATGTTCAAATTAAAAGTGACAAACTTTCGAAAAATCTAAATTTTTGTTTTTACAAAAAATACAAAACATTTTATAACAGCGCCATTATATTATGACGAAAAACAAATAGAAGATAACGTGTAAGCCAAAATATTTTTAAAATAATAAAAACAGCAGAAAACCCTATGCGGCATAATTACCCTAAGTCTAAAAAAGAACACCCTTTAAAGTATTTCTAAATAATTAAAATAGGTGTAGTTAATGTCGTCCATAACACTTCTTTTATTTAAAATGGATCCTTAACGTCTTATCTTCAAGCAACAACTTATCAAGCTCATCAACTAGTTCAAGGTTATAGTTCCTGGCTATTAGTTTGAAAAATACGCACAATCTAGTAGAAAAAGTTAACTTCATCTCAACTTTTTGCAGATCTGCGTCGAAAATGGCGGGAAAAGCATTTTAAATTTGCACTTACCAATCACAACGCTGAATTATCATCCGCGAGCGGAAAACCGCTCTCATGGACAGCCAGCTTAAAGACAGAAAGGCATGGTCTAGATTTAGCAAGATAACTGGATACTAGTTGCTGTACATGGGATATGTACAAGTTATATCCATCAATTAGCTCGTTTTCTTCTATACATGATCTAAAAACAAATATAATTCTTTAGGAAAACCGAAAATTGCAAAAGTTTCAAAACGAACATATTAAAATACAATTGAAATATCGGCTAATTAAAATCTAAACTTGACTCTGTAGAGAAAGATAAACAGATCTTTTATTGCAATAAAGAGAGATGGAATATATTGTGTATACAAAATATCAATACTACTTTCCGTTCACGTTCGATTTATAAAACAGAGAACTGTAATTTTAAAAGTACTTCGTCTACCACTGTATAGATGGCGAACATTTGCTTTTTGGTGCATATTTAGACTACTCTCTCACAGGGGTCGCTTTATTTTAAAAGTACGGTATCCCGACTAACAAATACAGTCAAATGTGCTTCTCTGTGAAAAGTACGGTAGCCCCTCAATTATGCAAGTCAAACATGGTTATGACTGAAATTTAAAAATAATAATTAGGGGATATGAAAATCACTCTTAAAAATGCTAATATAAATGGGGCGGTTCCTTATTGCGGAAAAAAAAATTTAAGGGCGTATTTCTGAACCAATTTTATGAAAAAAGTTCATTTAAACATGGGCCATCAAATTTTTCGTTTTCAAGATACGTTATGCTATTCAAAAAACTTAAAAATATCTAAAATACTTTTTTTAGTCAAATTTGTTAGACTATGTATAAACATCATTTAATTATGCATTTGGTAATCTTAATACATAATTGCTAATAAGAGTTACAACACTTAATTTTTAAAAGAAAAAATATCCCAATGTTTCTTGTATGGTCCAGGATTATGCAGTTTGGCGGATTTCAATTAATGTTATTTTTTTTGAAAACTAAGCAAGCTACTTAAAAATATGAGAACACAAAAAGTTGTATTTTTAGGTGTTTAATCCGAAAAATATATAAAAGTTGCAAAAAGTCAGTGACATACATTTTTTGTCAATAATATTATAGTCAAGAGCCCGTGAGCGGCAGACCTTCGTCATTTTGTAACAGCTGAAAGTTTGTCAGCACATGCTCCCAACATAGGTAGTAGCGATGGTAGACTATGAAGTTTGACTCATAGTGGCTTTGGCAGGTACCAGGTACCAAAGGTTAATAAATTAAAACTTAGGTTTTGTCATTTTGTAGAAGCTTATATTATGTTACTTGGGTACCTATTAGAAGATATTTCTTAGTCGCCAGACAGTTTTGACACTTCCAATCCATTGACAGAAAAATATTTTGGGGTGGTCCAATAGTTTGATAAAGACCAATATTTCTGTTATTTGACAAGATATAAGATAAAGTGTTATATGAGATTTGTAGGGTTTTCGAATGAGAATGTCCTTAAAATATTTTGATGTATATAGAGTGTCAAAAAAAAGTTATTGCTTTAAGGTTAATTTAAAAAAATGTTTTTGGAACACTCTGTATACATCAAAATATTTTAAGTACATGCCTATTTAAAAATCTACATCTTCTATATAAGACTTTTTGTCATATCTTGTTAAATAACAAAAATATTTTACATGGTCGGACCATTGAGTCACTCCAAAATGTTTGTCTGCAAAGGGGTTGGAACTGTCAAAACTGTCTGCCGATTGGGAAAATATCTTCTAATAGTTACCCAAGTAACATATATAAAATTCAGCTTGTACAAAATAACGAAGTTTTTGTTTCAATTAATTAACCTTTGGTACCTCGTACCTGCCAAAGCAACTATGAGTCAAACTTTACAATCTATCATTACTTCTACCTATATTGGGAGCATGCATTGACAAAGTTTCAGCTTTTACAAAATGACGAAGGTCTGCCGCTCACGGGCTCTTACTCTATTAGCTAAAATGCGTCCCACACCGCCACTGGTCTCACAAATGGAAATTAGTTTAGGGCTAAATAAATTTCCTATTTTAACAAATACCAAAGCCAAATTTCATTAAAATCGGATAAGGCATATTTAAGATATTATTAAAACCCTGATTTTCTTTCTAATATTTATCACCCTGTATCTTAGAAACAAAGCATTTCTGGACTTCTGTTTATATGAACTTTTTTCAGGAATATGCCCTTAAATTTTTTTACTGCGATTAAGCAACACCCTGTATATTCCGACTGTATGTGTCAGATTGGTAATCTGTATACCATCATTTTTATACACCATGTGAAAATGATTAAAAATGGTGATTTTGTGGTGACCTTAAGTTTTATTTTTAATATTCTTTTGTTTAATTCACTTTGATGTTCGCTTTTTTAAACTTTAAAATAGAGTTTGAGACAGTACTACTACTTGTAACTAAACTCTTTTCAATTATGTTGATGTCTCTAAAAGGCACAGAAAAATTACTACCACAAATTTCCGAGACAAAAATATGACAATCTAACTCAACTTTCCTTGGTTTAAAAGCATATGGTTTTGGAGATACAGAGTGTAAAAAGCTCAATCTCACTTTAGTTAAGAAATTATAGTATACAGGGTGGGCCAAATTAAACACATTATTATTGAATGTTATCTTAATTCAACCTAACCACAGCTTAAGCTGTTATTCTACAACTGGGCCTAAACATTTTTTGCTAGTGTGATTATAGGATAATAAAATATGGGTGTTATGCGAAATTTTGCATTGAAAACCTTATTCTTCGCAAAAACGGAACATTGAACTTTCTTTTCCCAAAACTATTCAAGAATGTTTAAAATATTAAAGTTATCTTACCTTATTCTCAACAAATGTGAGGTTAGAAAGCCTGCTGTTATTCCAGGATATTTCCTCACTTCCGGAGTCCTAAGTTTTGATCATTAACTAAAATTCTTTGATGGATAATGCATGGTAGTGCACGGGAATCTTGCAAATAGCTGCTTTCATTATTAAAAATGTGAAGACTGCTGGACAGGTGTGTTAGCTAATAGTAATTGTAGACTAACTTGTTTATACATGGAAAACAAGGTATACATTGGATAATGTGTTTTCTTTGATGTTTGATCTAAAAACATACATAACCCTAAAGAAAATATGTTAAAAGAATATGCGGGATGAAATTATAATGGTGTTAGCGTTAAGAGTTTAACGGGGGTACAGATGGTCATGCAAAACTCTGCGACATTCACATGAAAAGTGAATGAACCTATTTTGTAATCATATGATCATATTTACGCGCAAGTATTGCCTTTTCATGCAAATCTGACAGTTTTGCATGACCATCTGTATCCCGGTTTTTACAAAATAGCTATTTTATCTCTGTGAGGGTAAATTGTAAAAACAATTCACCATATTCCCCTTCTTTTTATACACAATTCTTAATTTAAAGCTAACGGGGCCCACAATATTTGATTTTCACCTTTTTAACCCCCGTTTTCTTTGTGTTTTACACCTTTTATCAAATAAATTGGAAAGGGTCCCTTTAAAAACGCAGCAAGCCATGCAAAAATTTTCCAGCGCATTCACCATAATTAAAAACGAAGCTACACAATTTAATTCAAAAGAAGTGTAAATTACGTAGAAAAATGAGGTTTTAAAAGGTAAAAATTAAATAATGTACACCACTTTAACTTAAAAATCAAGAATTGTGTGCAAAAAAAAGGGGGAAATGGTGAAAAAAGGGTTAGTTTAATTACCAACTTTGATGTTGGATATCTCGAAAATGAAACGTTGTCGCCAAAAACTTATTTTAGATTCGTGATCAGCGCCCCAAAAACCTTGGTATTCTAAATAATTACCAAACAATCTAATTACGAAAACAACAAATTTTAAACAAGAAAACTTACCTACAATTCGTAGCTTCTGACTTGCAAAAATATTAAAGCTTGTTGTTCCTAATTAAAGTAAATTAGTAAATGTAATTGATTATGTTATTTATTTAAATAAGGATCTTCTCCAGTCTGTTGCATGTACTGTTGTCAGAGCTTTATTATTGTATAAAAATAAATATAAATAAAAAAAAATTACAATAAAAAATTGAGGGAACTTGTAGAGAAAGATAGACAAATCTGTTTATTACAATGAAAAAGAGATGGAACATATTGTGTACGAAATATCAATACTTGTTTCCATATAGTACGTTTAAAATGAAATTTTAGTTTTCTCTGTCGATAAAACAGAAAATTATAATTTGCCAATAGTTTGTTTACCAATGGATAGATGGCGAACATCGGCTAGTTAGCATACATTAATGCTACTGTCGTATAGGGGTCGCCACATTGAGTACGGTACCCCGCTGACAAACGCAGTCAAATATTGTTATCTGTGAATTTTAAAACTACGGCAACCCCTCAATTTAGTCAGTCGAACACGGTTATTTGTGAAATTTAAAAAGTAAAGTATTGTAATTTGTATAGAAATAAAAAACATTTGTTTTTAAATTTTTAAATAGACCAAGGCAACATGTGATTTTAAATTGTGCAATTTTTTTCGTGAAACAGGTTAAAATAAAAGACCAAAAAGTACAATTTCAGATGTTTTAATAATTCACTAATACAAAAACATTTTTAATTAATTTTGTTATTTTTATAATGGTAAAATTTAATTTAATCACAATTTTCTTGCTGTTATGAAGACTTTTGGCTTGGATTTTAACAACATATATGCAGAAAACTCATCTTACATGAACGTAATACAAAAATAAACACAAAATGACGAAACTTAAATGAAAAATAAATAAATACTAAAGTCAGTTCGATTAATATACAAAATAACTCCGTAGTGTGCGTTAGAATTATATTTATTATTTTGTAACTAAAGAACGTAAAATTGTCTAAAGCTTTTAATACATGTAAATTTAAAATGCTTATAACTGGATTCGAACCTGCGACCTTTGGATTTCCAGAATAGAACTTAAATCAACATATACAGAGTTAAAAATGAAACTTACACAACATGTTGTTGCTTGGGACATGAAACTTAAGGCGGCGATTCTACATGATAAAATAATGGTACAGCTCCATTTTTTTCAAAATGTAATTGGTGTTTCAGTTACAACCTTTAAAAAATAGTTCGTAAAGGACGTGGGTAAAGATCAGCTCTTTTTCGCCTCGGGGTTCGAAGCGGTCTTGGTGCGGTTATGTGTGTACAGACCTTTAGTCTGTGCTCCAAATAAAGGTCATATCGGTTTTTGCTTAAGCAAGCAATTTAAAAACAAACATAAAAAAATGAACTTTCGAGGGTGGTAACTCAAAAACCAATGACATTTTGAAAAAAATTATATATGCATTATTTTATCCTGTTGACTAACCACCTAAGTTTCGCTATAGATTTTTGAATCACCCTGTTTATATACGAATAGAGAACAAGACATAAACAATTGGATTTGAATAAATATTTTTGTTGTACATTCTTTTAACAAAATAATATTTTGGCCAAGTTTAAATGCACATATGTTTCCCAAGCACCTAATTATTTACATAAACATCACAATAATGCTTATGACATCACTAACATACGTTTTGAATTTTCTAATCTCTCAATTCAAAAACGGCGAATTGGACCTGAAGGGACCAGAGCCAAAAAAATAGAATAGAATAAGAACTCTCTGCAAATGGAGGTGTGAGGATAGGTGTGTACACTAACTTGGTATTTTCCAGTATAGGACGTAGGTGTGTATGCTAACTTGTTGTTTTATGCCCTTCAAAATTTTCGGGTACCCATATAAAATCTCAAAAGCCGCCGAGCCTGAACAAAACATAAATAAAAAAAAATCTTATTAAGCAATAAATTTGGTACAAAAAGTTCCAATAAGTCAATTTTGTCTTCAGTATCTAATTTTTACTGAGCTTTGAATTTAAAACTTTCGGTGTTTTGTCATTTTTGCGAAGCTATTAGTCTTAGAGAAAAAAAAGAAAGAAAAATATCTTTTAAAAATATCTTTATCGACATTTTTGTATCATCAATCACAACGTAGTCATTTTTTCAAGTTTTTTACTCTTATACTGTTATGTCAATAAGAGCAAAACTGTTAATGTCAATAAGAGCAAAAACTTGAGAAAATAAGCATTTAAGAGCATGTTACTTTGTTGTGATTGTGCTGTTTTTGCATCCTTTGAAATATTTTTCGGTGAGAGCAAAAAAAATACTTGAAGATTTGGGGGGAAGGAAAGACCTCCGCGGGCAGCAGGTTCCACCATCTAGAAACTCTAGGGATAAAAGAACGAACAAAATGGGAAGTTCGGGGTCTGTCCAGTTGGACAGTACAGGGATGCATACGCGCGGAACCACTAGTTTCTCTGTTGGGAACCGTGAGTGGGGGAACTATACTGGACAATTCTTCAGAGCAAAAGCCATGAAAGTACCTATAAAAAAGCGTTAAATCCCCCACAGCCCGACGGTGGGCAAGAGAGGGAAGCCTTTCTGTAAGTAAAGGATCATTAATGAGACGAATAGCTCTTCTTTGAATAGAATCAAGAATGCTTAGGGTTGTGGGGGACGCCATGCCCCAGATATGAGAACAATATTCCAAGGGAGGTCGGATTTGGGACACATATAAAGTGTATAAATTAGAAGGGGAGAAATATTTTTGGCTCGGGAAAGAAATCCAAGCTTTTTTGAGGCTGCCGTGACTATGGATACAATGTGTTTATGCCAGTTAAGTTTACTTTTAAATGTGACGTCCACAAGATTAAAGGTGTCTTTGCTCTGTAAAACTTGGCCACTCATAAGTAGAGGATGAGTATTTGATGACTATTTTCGCGACAAGGAACATGATTGTGTTTTGGATGCATTAAAATGGACGAGATTTTTGGCGCCCCAATCCAATATTATATTAAGATCCTGCGAAAGAGATATCTGCATCGCTCTGCGTTTGTTTTCCAAGTCAGGTTTAGAGATGGGTTTAGGAACCTGAAAACTGGAGTGAAGGGTACCTTTGCCTTAAGTGTATTATTTTTATTTAACGTTTACCTCGATATGTATCTCCACGGACAAAGGAGTATTCATTCTTTGTCTAATCTTTACCCACTAGTGTTCAACACATTGAAACTCCATTTTAAAGAGGCGAGCAGTCCCGACGTGTAAGTCATTTTGTTTGCGAGTAGATATTACTTGAAAACGGTTAGAGATGCTTATTAACCGTTTTTAATTGTAATACACCCAAAATATTCTAAGATTTTAGTGCTATTAAAAAGAAAATGTTGTTTTAAACTATATAAATGTATATAAATTATTTTTTTGTTGTGTTTTTGAAATGTTTTATTTATTTAGTAGGAACCGTGTTAAGTCACTTTTATGATACTCTGTATATAACCCAATTAAGATGTTAATATGTTTTTCGTGTATTTTTTAGTCGCGATGGTAAATATATCATCTAAGTGTATTTATTTTGTGTTACATCAGTGTTTTATTTCAAGCTGTGGACAGTCTCCTATATAAGTAGGTACAGACTGGTCCACTGTATTAGAAACATAGAAAAACTTAGGCGAATTGACTGAACAAAACGATGCGATAAATGTGGAATGTTTTTGAGATTCAATTTTAAAATAAACTATTATTTGCCTTCTTGCATCCGCAGATATTGCAAATACGTGGTAAGTATCAAAGCGAACAGTAGTAAATTCATCAGTTCCCTGACCTTAATCAATTTTAGGCGTTCAACCAATTATAACCGCGGTAATAATTGGTGACAAGTTTGACGTTTAATACATTGTTTAAACGTCAACATAACCAATTGGTAAATACCGTTTTAGAATTGGTACTTCGCCTAAAATTGATGTATGTTTATAGTAGTGTGGACTTGTCTGTAGTATTAGGCTGGGTGAAAAAAATTTACTATTTGTAATATTTTAACTTCTGACACTAACATATTGGTTCCTATTCGCCTTCAAAGAATGGTCGTCAACGATGAGCTCTTTATTTCAAAACGAATAACTGTCTCATCTCAACATTCGTTAATCACATAGTAGCTCTAAAAGAGTTTTTTTTTTTTTTAGAAAATTTAAACTTAACTTTTGTCATTTTTAAAAGCTAAATTTTACATTCTGTTACTTGGGTATCTATTAGAAAATATGTCCTTAGTCGCCAGACAGTTTTGACAGGTATAACTCCTTGGCAGACAAACATTTTGGGTGGCCCAATGGTCCGAGAAAGTCCAATATTTCTAATGATGAATATTTTGGAAACGAAACGTTTCCGACTAAAAATTTTCGTGATCAGCGCCCCAGATAACCCCCGTATACCAAATTTGCTCAAAATCGGAGATGCGGACAGTTTCTAGACAATTACCAAATAATTTTTCAGGTTCGTGATCAGCGCCTTTTAAAACCCCTATTATATAAAATTTAAATAAAATTGGTGATGGGCCCGATAAGTAAAAATAACTGATTTCCAATGGTTTTCGCTTTTTTCGCAACTTCGTTGAATCGCATTGTCCGAACCTAGCAAATGCAGTCGGACTGTCTTACGAAAATCTTTAAGCACCGTCAGACCATGCCTGAGCCACTCAAAAATTTTAAGGTTATAAACAAATTTTTAAAACAATTACAAGAAAAATAAATATTTATGCGAAATTATCAGTGATTAAGATGAACAAACTATTTTTATATTTATGTAACAATGAAAAATGTACAAGACAAGTTCTATTCATATAAGTAACTTATTAATTTAAAGAAATGTAGATTCATAACAAATACATTTTGTGTCATCCTTGAAATCCTAAAAATAAGTATATAAACCTTCAGGATTTATAGTGACAACATTCCTGGATCACATATGAGGTAATATTTACTATTATTTAATTGAAAGTAAGTAGCAAAACCTAATATTTTCGCTTTAACTTCTATACTTTAGTATGTTATTATGTGTGACACCTTAAAACAAAAGGGGATAGAATTATTAATTCAATAAGTAATACACGTCATGCCATTTCAGGACCTTCTTGGGCAATTTATACCAATGTGTGGAAAGGAGACGGTCTAAAGTAAGACACGGGAATATTTGTTTTTGTTTATACGGGGTATCCAAGAATATGTGGGCAATCTCTATGATTCATATAGAACACTATTTTTATGTGTTTTGACAAGTTCATATAAAATATTGGTAATAGTTGGATATAGCGGTTTTCACTATTATAAGAGATTTTTGTAAAATTCTTTTTCAGGGGGTTTCTATAGGTCGATTATGACACAAATCTGTGTGCGCGTTTTCCAAAATCCATTTCTTTAATTTATTATTAATAAAAACATATTTACGGGACGGTGGAGTGAACAGGGGTGCTGGGTGGGGACAAAACAGTATAAATCCAACGTCAAACCCAAAGAAAACATTAATACACTGCACTCGGGGCACATGAAAAATGTAAATTAATTTTGAAAAGTATTAAATTTTTCGAAAAACTATCCCACACATATGAGATATCTCGTCCGCCATTAATTAAAGAAGGATAATTCATTTTGGTCAGCTGATAACATGAAGTTCGTCATTATAAAAATGACAGTCTTGATAGAAGCAGCGTTGCCAAACTTCTTATGCAGAATTCACAACAAGCCAATTTCGGGGATTATCCACCATTTCCATGAGAAACGATGGTATTTTTGTAGAAATGCCTCCTTCTTTATGTTTAGGTATTTTCCTTTTTTCTCTACAAAATATAATAGGAAGAAGGAGTAACTTAATTTTTCATATGAATTTTGTCCTGTATCTTCCTTTTTTTTAAGCTATTGACACTTTCTCACTTTATTAATTTAGTTTTTGTTTTTGGGTTTTCGGTCAATTAAATGAGAAACTATTTGATGTTTGTTGACGTTTCGGTTTATTATTAAACCATCTTCAGAATCTATAATTTAAAAAACAACGATCTTAATTTTTAATACAAAGCAAAAGAAAAATATTATTCAAAGGGCGCTGCTATTATTAATATAAAATAATTTAAAATTAACATACCTTTTTTAAACTTAATCACTAATATTTACAAATTAAAACTACAATGTTACATTTTGAAAGCTTGGAGAGAACTAACATTTTTTTCCTGTAATCTTGGTTTTATTTAACGTTTATTATACCTTTCGGTTTTTCCTAATTTTGATAGTAAAAATTTGCATTTTATTATCCTGTAATAAGGTTATTATATACAATACTAAGATTATTTGTGTCGGTCCTATGGTTTACTGTATTTTTGGTTTTTTTAATGTGAATCATCTCTTTTATATTTCTTTTTCTAAAATTTGTTTCGTAGTCTAAAATTTGTACGCTTTTAAAGTCAAAATAATGTAAGTTTTCTATTGCGTGATTAGCTAGTGCTGTCGAATTTTCTTTAATGTTTCTAATACTTGTTTGATGTTCTTTTATTCTATTTTTTAAATACTGTTTTGTTTGGCCAATGTATGATTTTGGACAGTTTAGACAGTCTATTTTATAAATGAGGTTTGTTTGTTCTAATTGTGGAATTTCGGGTTTTAGTTTAGTAAAAAGTGTTTTTGAGTTATTTAGTGGTTTTTCAGCAACATGAATTTTAAATGGTTTTAAAACTTTTTTAATTTTATGATTTATTCCAGGGTTATAGGGTAATGAAATGTATTTTTTGTCTTTATCACTGTTTTTGTGTTGGTGTTTATTAGAGTTATATATATTATTTATTCTCGATTTTATGATAGGTTCTGTGAAATTTTTTGGGTATTGGTTATTGTTTAAGACTTCTCTTATTTTTTAAGATTTTGTGGTCTGTGTTTTGGATCAGAAAGTTTTATTGCTCTGTCAACTAATGAGTTGACAACACTTTTTTGTATGCATTTGGGGTGTTTGAGTTAAAATTAAGGTATCTACCAGACCATACTGGTTTTGTATACCAGTTTGTTTTTATTATGCCATCATTATCATAGCTTATTGTTACATCGAGGAAATTAATTTTACGATTACTTTCATTTTCGTGTGTAAATTGAAGTTTTGAATGAAATGAATTAAATTTTTTAAGTGTATATTGAAGCTTATTACTTGGAATACAAAGAAGACAGTCGTCAACAAATCTTTTAAAAAATATGGCTTATAATCTAAAGATTCTATGACACTGGCTTCGAGGCATTCCATGACAAGGTTGGCTTATTTGGCAACATCGCAAGACATTTACAGTTCTATTGCAAACTCTTCTTTTTATGCAGTGACAGCCATGGCGGGATTGTTGTACTATTTTTTATTTTTAATTTTTTTAAACAATTTTATGGACATTTTTGTGAACAGAAAGTGCTGTATACTGTGAAATATTGTTTTTGGGCATTTAATGTAGGATTTCTACTGTTTCGTCCCCACCCAGCACCCCTGTTCACTCCACCGTCCCATAATATGTTTTTATTAATAATAAATTTTAGAAATCGATTTTGGAAAACGCGCACATAGATTTGTGTCATAATCGATTTATAGAAACGCCCTGAAAAATAACTTTTGAAAAATCTCTTATAATAGCGAAAACCGCTATATCGAACTATTACCAAAATATTTTCCTAAAGTCCCTCTTTACAGAGATATGTTCCCTTAAAGGACGCCACTGAAAATAGGTTTTTCTTAAATAATTTAAAATATAAAAATAAAATAATTAAAGTAACATAAGGTAAATTGTAACACAGAATAAATTATATCACAGAATAAAATTCCATGAAGCAACTACAATTCATTATATAAATTAATTAAAATTAAACTCATAGTATTAATTGTATGGACATATCTCTATCAATAACTTTTTGCTGAAGTTCTAAATTTATTTACACCAAAATTCTTATTTTTTTGTGGAAGCTGATTAAATATCTTTATTGAAGTTATAGAGACATTTTTTTGTGTTAATGTCAATCGGTGAGTGGTTATTATCACTTTACTTTTATGTCTTGTGTCATAATCATGAACAGAACTATGAGTACTAAATATGTTTGGGTTGGTTTTGACATACAAAAGGCATTGGTGTATGTATAGTCCTGGCAGAGTTAGTATGTTAAATTTCTTATAATATTCTCTACAAGAAGTCTTGCTTGTTACACCCACAATATTCCAGAAAGCCATTGTTTGTAGTTTAAAGACCAATGTTCAATTAGTTGAGTTCCATACATAATGTGGCTCTGGAATAGAAAAGAGATAGGCTTGTCTTACTACCATCTGTGAGGTGTGTTCAGATATTTTTCTAAGCAAGAATATAACGCTTGAGAGTTATGAATTAAGATTTAGGATATGATTTTCAAAATTGAGCTCCTTGTCCAAATACATACCCAAGAATCTAACCTCATTGTTTTCTTGATTATCTTTTTTAGGGAGAATTTAATGTTTGCGGTTTTGTCCAAATTTAAAGAGAGAGAGAGTTTGCTGAATTATTTCTGTTTTTGGTTTTACAGTTTCCAGATTTTTTCATAAAAATAAAATGTAGTATCATCAGCATATTGCAAACTTTTTGTCTTAAGTGTATTACTCAATATTTAACATTTACCCTAATATGTTTCTTTATTTACACAGAAGAATAAACTAAAATTAAATTTTATCATTCACAACATTTAAGCAGTCAGCGGGCTTTAAATTTATTTATTCTTTGTCTAATCGCTACCTTCTAGTGTTCAACACATTGAGAGTGAATTGAAAAATTCTTTAAGTGGCTTAAAATTTATATAATAAGCATAACTGTATTTTTTAGATGGTTGGTTGGGACAAATCAAGGGAAAACCTCGGTCAGTTAGACTTTATGATAGCTGGTGGTGGCTCTGGGTTCATTACTAGAGCAATATGTCAACCTTTGGATGTTTTAAAAATAAGATTTCAATTACAAGTTGAGCCCATATCTCATCAACATGTATCGAAGTATAGGTAATGTATAAGAGTATACTTCTGTTCTAAATATACAGTGTGTCTACAGACGTAAGTTGGCGGCATATGGGAAACTTTTTATTATTAATTTTATGAAAAAAGTTATTCTTTATAAAAAGTTCTGCATGGTCCAAAACCTAAAATCCAATCATCAGATATCAAATTGTGTCAGTCATGTACGAGGTTTGGCCAAAAATGTAATTTTTGCTTAAGAGTAAAGTACCTATATTTTTGCTAATATCGCAAATTGTTATAAAGAAAAGCTTTTTAAAATTAAAAATTACTTTCAAATATGCAATTTGCAAAAAAATGTTGGATTTTTTTTCTGCGAAAATCGAGAAAGAGAGATAAAAAACAAAAGTTATAACAAGATTGTTTAAGGTAAAACATAATTACTTTTTTCATGGCCTACTATCTAACCAATATTAGTCATAAATGACAAAATATGCAATATCTCAGAAACGGCTGAGAAGAAATATAAAGTGTGACACATTTTTAAAAAGGCAATTTTTTAACCATTTTAATAGTGAAAAAATATACAGGGTGTTCCATTTAAATTTTCCAAAAATAAATCAAAATTGCACAACCCTAGAAAAAACTAAAATTATATCTGCAATCTGCATAAAAAGCTGCTAAAGGAATGTTTTTACAGAATTTAAATTTTTTTAAAAATCAAAAAGTTATAACGGATTAAAGAAAACGCAAGAAATTAGGAAACACGCTGTAGCGAGTAAACGACGCAAGATAGCGAATTGCAGTTTTCACTAGTAAATTTCGCTTAAAATTTGAGCCTTGCAAATGGGGGTCAGTTTTTGTGAATCATACAGAAACCTGAGTTTCCTATTTAAAGCGTCCAATTTGGCCCACCCTGTACATTCTTCTTGTTTTAATATTAAATAATTTTAAAAGTTTATTTAAAACTGTCCTATGGTATTAATAAAATATAGGGCACTAATGTACAAACCTAAATTTTTAATATTATCGCAGATTTTTTTTTTTAATGAACAAAATTTCATATTTGGAAGTAATTGTTAATTCTAAACATCTTTTCTTTATAACAATTTGCGATATTAGCTAAAATACAGGTACTTTTACTCTTGAGCAAAAATTACATTTTTGGTCACACCTTGTACATGACCGACACAATTTCATATCTGATGATTGCATTTTAGGTTTTGGACCATGCAGAACTTTTTATAAAGAATAACTTTTTTCTTAAAATTAAAAATAAAAAGTTTTTCCATTTGCCACCAACTTATGTAGACACACTGTAGAAAGTGATGAAAAAATCGATCATGAAACTTTGGGCCGTGATTATAAATGATAAAATAATGGTACAGCTTCATATACGTTTTTTTTTCTAAATGTCTTTGGTTTTAGAGTAACAAACCCTCAAAATTAATTTTTATAATGCTTGTTTTTTAAATTGTTTGCTTAAGCAAAAACCAATATGGCTCAAATTTGGAGCATAGACTAAGTCAATTGGGCTCCATCATTTTAGTAATATGTTATTTATCATAATTTTTGATAAATACCCTATTTTTTAGTTTTCCAAAGATGCTCTCTATTTATTAAAAAAAATCTAACCATTTAGATGTAAATTAATCTTAAAAATTAAGTCTCAGATCTATTTTTTTATTAATTTTAAATAGGAATAGTGTGACCATAATCAGTATCTAATTCAATAACAATTTTTAACTCTTAATATCTCAGAAACTACTAAATTTGAGGTTGAGTTTGATTTAATTTTGTTGACCTAAACTTTTACCTAAAATGCGAAAATAGTTTGACCAATGGTAATGTATTTTGTAAAGCCTTAATTTTACTATTTTTTTTTAAGATCTGTACCCCAAGCTGTGGTGTTAATTTTTAAGGAAGAAGGTATAAAAGCGTTTTGGAAGGGACACGTACCGGCGCAATGGCTGTCGATAACTTATGGAGTGGGACAGTTTTGGGCATTTGAAGTGTTGACCAGAAATGCGCAAAAGTTGCACTATAACCAAAGTGTAGCGCCACTGGTGAATTTCACTTGTGGGTCAATAGCAGGTAATACCATAACCAGGTGTGGCAAAACAAAAAGCCACTGGCTTTTTGTGGGAAAAAACACTATAATTTTAAACAATAAGCCACCACACAAAAATCTATACAAAAGTCCAGTAAACAAACTATTTTTAATGGAAATACATAATTTATTAAAAACATATAAATAAAACAGTACTTATTATAGAATACTGAAATAACATAGATAATATGATAATACCCAATAATATTACAAGATTGGGAACTCTCTCTGGGTGAAGCCTGTTTTTAAGTCATTCCAGACAAATCTATAAGTATTAAAATATTGTCTACAAAAAGCAAATGTTGCAGGACAACTATAGAGATGTAAAAAAATCGGTCATTTCAATAAAATTATTATCTTTTTTATTAAATAATTAAATTTAGATTTGACAGTTTGCCACCACTTATTATATGCAGGAATACTGTTTAATACAGAAGTTTCAAACAATGATTTTTGAATATAGTTCAGTGTCTTTTTGCAACAGCAGGTAGTTTTGTATGAAATCAGTAGATCATTCCAAAAGACATTTTTTTGTCTGCCGCCAATTTCCTAATTTGCCGATTTGATATTTAAATTTGAGGTGAGGACGGTCAAAAATGCCAAAAATCCAGCCACCACTACACAAAGATCCGGTTTTTTGCCAACTCTGCCATAAACTAACATGGAAATCAGAGTCAATATATTAAAGGGGTTATGACAAAGCCGCCATAGTGGCGGGATTTTCTGACGTCACCTGGAACTTTTTCGGCCATGTTATTAAATAAGATAAGTGATTTATAAGATATACAGGGTGTTTAAATACAAATGTGAAAAATTTAAAGAAGTAATAAAGGCTCGTTTTTATGTTTAAATGTGGGGTTTGTTTGGGATAGTTTTGACTGAATAAGTTTTGTACCTGTTAAAACATAAGACTTTTTATCTTCGATTTTTAATTATTCTGTTTTAGGAAGCATTGCAACTCTAGTCTCATTCCCCTTTGACGTAGTCCGAACCAGATTCGTAGCCCAAAGTGACCACAAAAAAATCTATCACGGCATGCTGAGCGCCACGAAAGAAATTTGCGCCAAAGAAGGCCCCATAGTTCTCTTCAGGGGCTCTGGCCCACCGTTTTACAAATAGGCCCCCATGCCGGAGCCCAATTCATGTTCTACAAACTCTTTGATGATTTTTACAAGCTTGTCCTCCAGCAGAACAACACCACTCTATCCAGTAGTTTATTTGCAGGAAGCTTGGCAGGACTATGCGCAAAAACATTTATTTATCCTTTCGATTTAGTGAAAAAACGTTTGCAGATACAGGGTTTCGGTCATGCCCGCGAACGGTTCGGCGAACATTTCACTTGTAACGGTTTGGTGGATTGTCTAAAGAAAATACACGAGGTCGAAGGACCTACGGGGTTTTTTAAAGGGTTGAGCCCCAGTTTGATTAAGGCTGTGTGCGCGACGGCGTTGCATTTTAGTAGTTACGAGATGGTTTTGAAGTTGATTATTTATTTTAGGGAGAAATTTTAAGATTTAGGCGTAAAATAAAGCGATAAGGTGATATAGCTAATTGTTTTACTTTTTGTATTTGAAATTTTGAAAATAGCAGAATCCACTCATAAGTAGAGCTTACACAATTTTTTCTAATATCTCAATGTTCAAATTAAAGACAAATTATTATCGTTTTAAGGTTAATGTTTGCCGTAATTATACAGGGTGTTTTCTAACTACAATATGAAACTTAAGAGATTGATTTCATATGTCTTTTTATGATAAAAAGTTCTTATGAACATAAATATGTTTGGACTTGCTTCCCAAACAGCAAAACTTTCCATTGGGCAATCCCCCATATAAGTAAAGCACGGGTCTCGCGATGCTTTACGTCTGCTCCACAGCTTAACTATTGTTTGGTAGTGTAGCCCAGCTGAGCCAAGCAAGTTCAAAAAATAGTATGGACGCATGCTTTACTTATATGGGGGATTGCTCAATGGAAAGTTTTTGCTGTTTGGGTTTATTTCTAAGATACAGGGCGTTGGAGTTTAAAAAAAACAATTTAAATAAAATTTGCTACAGCTATTTATTGTAATAAGGTGCTTTTAAAGCTTTACCTAGAGCAGGTATAGCGAACCTTTTCGTATCAACGTGCCAGTCAGTAAGTAACAAATTTTGAAGAGCAAAACAATAATAATAATAATAAAAGGTCCTTAACTTAAAACTACAACTAGTGCTAAATTTATTTTCGGAAATTTTTTCAATGCTACAAATATTTTGAAAATTATCCTGAGAGGCAAGGGAAAATTTTCTTGAAATATTCGTGGCCGAGAAAAATTTCCCGGAATAATTTAAGCACGTGTGATATTCGGTAAGAAAAGTTCACACCAACTTTGTGTTAAATAATATTCTTTTAAATTAATATTTGTAACTTTGGCACGAGCCTTAAAATTTTACTATAAAATAAATATTTTCCATTTTACCAATTGTAGTTGTAAATATGTAATTTTAGAACTTATCATTGTTTATTCTTTTTATATTATATATACCTTATATTACTACAACTGGTAAAAATAGTTTAGTTTAATTTTTTTAGACCCATACCTTGCTTTCGTTTGCTCTTCACTTATGTCTAGTACTTCAGACTTATGATATTATTTTACTAACTGTAGTTGTATAAAATTGTCATTTAGGGTCTTAAAACCTCACATTATTTTTATATTATGTTATGTCTGAAATACTACAACTGGTACAAATTAACATTTTCTTTAATTATGTATGTGAATGACAGACATGACGTTAAAACAAATTCAATGATTATGTCAAAAAAATCCACTATAATTCACTCCAGGGTACCCCAGGCAGGAGAAAAAATTTTCGATAAATACTTATGTTGTCATGGTAATGCAACCAAAACTCCACATTTGATTGGTCAAAAAACAGTGGTGTGGAATTTTCATTGAAAAAAAAAACATGTGGATACTTTTAGAATGACTTAAAGTGGCTTAATTTTTTTTCTCAAAAAAAAAAAAAAAATAATTTTGAGTAAGTAACTTGCATTTTTGATTGTTTAATCGGAAATAAATACAAAAACTTCATAAAACGTCAGCGGCGTACTTTTATTTCTCAATAATATTGGCTGTGATGCCCACTGACACGCCACTGGGCCCAATAAATATAGGTAGAGCTTAACAAGCGCTTATTACATTAAATAAGTGTGCCATATTTTATTTAAATTGGTTAAAGAGTGTTTAAGATGTTACAAAAATACCGACTTCCTTTAAAAATTTCAACGCCCTGTATCTCAGAAATTAAGCAAGTAAGGACATATCGCACCTTTCATATTATAGGGGCACAATTAAAAATTTTGTGAAATTGATATTAAATATCGGGTCGCGTTACTCGGAAATAAGATAGAGACACAATTATGTTTGTGCGCCCCATGAGTGGCTCTGTCTCTTTCTGTCAAGGGCATCATGCAAAGTAATTGTTTTTGTGCCTATATATCACAAAAACTCAATTTCACAAAATTTTTAATTGTGCCCCTATAATATGAAAGGTGCGATATGTAAATAGAGACTTTTTTATAAAAAACATAAGAAATCATTCCCTTAAGTTTCGTACTGTAGCTAGGAAACATCCTGTAGATTTTCAACACTCAGAAACTAAACTATAACTGCCAATAAGCTATTCTTATGTTTATCAGAAAATTTATCTAACAATTAAAAAAAAACCAACGGAAGAATTTCTCTTTTTTTCCAAATTCGTTATTGTTGGGAAACCAGAAGTGCAATCAAGTGTGATTTTGAAACTTTTAAAGACATGCGTTACTTTAGTTGTTAGGTGTATCTGTTATAATACACAACGCCAAAAGTCTTGGACCCCATAGCATTTTTACACTTCTAATTTATTTAGAAAAAATTATAAGGACTAATTCAAAGTGTTGTCCATGTTGATTTTAATTTAGCTGAAAAACATATTTTGAGTTCATGTATGTGGCTAAAACAAAACCAAACCAAAAAAAAACTGAAAAATAGTGTTAATTTATAAAAACGTTTATTGCAACAAAAATTACCTGTATGACAATACAAAAAGAAAATACAGCTAATACTCTGTGGGCCCTCCCCTACTTCATAGTAATGAGTTTACACGTCTGGGCATGGAAATGAATTAATTATTAATTAATTCCTGCGATATGCGTTCCCATTCTTCTACGGCGGCTACCGCAAGTTCCTCGTCGGTTGTAGGTAGTGTATTGCGATTGTGGATAGCTCTGGAAACAATATCCCACAGATTCTCAATTGGATTCATGTCTGGAAAATTAGCTGGTCACTTTAATCTGTTGATATCTTTAGCATTAAGAAGTTCCGGAACTCTTCTGCCTCGCTGTGGTCTGGCGTTATCATCCATGAAAATGAAATTCTCTCCAGTTTCATGGCGGAGGGAAATGACAATTAGCCTAATAACATTTTCCATGTAAATTTCGTCAGAGAAAAGGACTCTTTCCCACTGGGCTAAAAGCCATTCCCTATTGTTTCACGCCCACTGGTGGCGGGCAGCACGGTGTCGAGGCAATAAAAGAGGTACCCTTAAAAATCTTCTGACCCGTAAATTTGCGTTGTGAAGTCTTCTGCGAATGGTATTGGTGGAAATACGCGGTTGAACTTTCCTTAAAAATGATTTCTAATGGCTGGGGCCGTTGCGTTCCGATTTCGGCGGGTAAATTGTCCTCCCTTTCGATAGAAACACGTGGCCGTCCACTACGAGGCAATCTTTTCACATTTCCAGTTTCTTGATACCTGTTGATGATTTGACTTACAGAGGATCTTGGAATATTTAAACTGGCTGAAATATGGTTATTGGAAAATCTAGATTCATGCAGAGCAATTATTCTTGCTCTGTTATAAACAGAAATTTCACGTCCTGGCATTTTCAGTTAGAACCAATGTAAACTTTGCGTATTTAAAAATGCAAATAAACTAAACAAAAGTAACTAAACGTTTTCAAATCTTCGCAAAAACCACAAAAATTCTTATCTCCAAATAAGTATGTGATCTTTTTTATTTCGTAAATAAAAGAATATTTTTATCTGATACAAAAAACATGTAGGATTTTTATTACCAAGATTTACAGGGGGTTCAAGACTTTTGGCGTTGTGTGTATTAGCAAATTTATTTATCGTTAAAGACACAAACTTATAGGACAAAGTAGTTAGTTCGTTATAAGCAAAGAAAAACACAAATTTTAGAGTTGCTTTTTAAATTTTTCCCATGTAGACGAAGCTTTTTCCTTCTTTCTGGTTGGGTGTACGAGGTGTCAGAAAATTACTGTCCCTAAAGTCGATCGTCACCACAGCACTTATAAAATAACTAGAACTAACTACTTTCTATCATCTTACCCTTAAGGGGTGAGATACCTGTAAAATGTTGATTTTTTCTTAATATGTTAGTATAGTCCTTTAAGTGCACGTCACTAAAATTTTAGAACATATTTTTCAGTTTTTTTATATTACAGAGTTGGTAAGTCAATATCATCATTGAGTTTTTATGTTCCTATTGAAAGTTTAAACGTTTTTCTCAAAACTATATTTTTAAATTACCGGGCACGATAACTAAAAAAGTTATTGACCGATCTTCCTGAAATTTTGCACACATCTTTTTAACAACAGTACTTTCTATGGGAAGCTACAAAATTCCAAAAAATTTTGAATTTTTCAAAGCAAATAATGATGAAAAAATTGAGCCAAAAATTATTTTATTTTTTTCAAGAATTGTATTTCGCGATTTTATTTTTTTAACTTTTTGGGGTTTACCGACAAATTATCATATTATTAAACACAAAAAAATAGTTTTTTATTTTCAAATCACAGAACCGATGCTAAAGTGCCTCTGAACCTGAGAAGTCTCTTCTACCTTAGTAGAAGAATTTAGCGTACAGCCGCCATTTTCAAATAATTTAAATGAAAAAAAATCCTAAAATATTTTAACTTTTGAGTAAACTACATACCAATTTTAGAATATATTTAATGACTCTCACATTAAAAAAATTTAAGCATTTACAGGTATCTCCCTCCTTAATAGGGAAGTTAGCTGACACCTTCTCTTCTAGTTCCTGTATATTTAAAGTAAATAAAAAATACTTTCTAGTCATTACAGTTGTTATAAAGTTGAAAAATAAATATTTCTAAATAAACATGTTTTTATTTAGTGTAGATTTAGATCTAAACAATGTCCAATATAACAAAAAAAAAAAGCAGTTTGTGCCCCAAACACACTTCCCATCGACTACAGAAACCCTATATCTACAATTTGCGGTGGCTAGTTGTTATGTGCTACAATCACCCGATGCCTATGATAAAAAAATACATGGCAAATCGGTGCTTTTGTATGTAAACATTTGGTTGTTGATGACGTAGCTGTGTTGAATCAAAGAATACCAATCCATAGAACCCCACAAGTGAGATATTCAGCGTACCCTAAAAATATTTTTGGTACCTACCCTGACCAACAGTAGTCACTGACGAGCCGTCGGCTCGATCAGTTAGAGTGAGGATATAGGCAAAATTTAATAAAAATAAAATCCCCGATAAATGGACCCAGTATCCATAAGATTATTAAATTTATGATTTTAGAATAGGATATATCGATGCGTTTTTACAAAATATCGTAAGCGACATTCGTCAGTTTTACGGGAAACGATTTTTCTTCCCATCGCGTTATTTTTAAAGAAAAACCGAGATCTGAATGTTTTTATTTTAGATTTCTTCTTAATTTGAATTACAAAACAAACATATTTAACATTTAATGTCTAAATTTTTAGAATCTCCTAAAAAAAAGCTAAAAATTTAAAAATTCTAAACCTAAAAAGAGTTAATTTTTAAATTTTTATTTTTATTCAATTTATCTTGACAACGGTGGCAGACTTGCCACCAAAACGTCGATTTTTAGTTCTCTATTTACTTGCTTTTTTTTTTTGGTTTTTGGTACTTTTAATTTATTTTTTGGCGTGTACCCAAATAACTACCATTAATTAAATGAACCGCCGGACCAATATAGAACATATCTTCATCTGAAATAAAGCCAATGAAAAAAAAAAACGTTTCCCGTAAAACTGACGAATGTCGCTTACGATGTTTTGTCAAAAACTCATCGATATATGCTATTCTGAAATCATAAATTTAATAATCTTATGGATACTACCACTTATCGGGGATTTTATTTTTATTAAATTTTGCGTATATCCTCACTCTAACTGATCGGGCCGACTGCTCGTCAGCGACTGCTATTTCTGATAGTAATCGTATTAGCAAAGCGACATCATACTACTTTCGCCATCTGTTGGTCAGGGTAGGTACTAAAAATTTCGAACCATTTTAGCACAATGTTTAAAAATTGCATGTAAAACATTGTGGTAAACTTGTCAAACAAAAGAAAATAATGCATTTGCCCATTCCGACACCTGAAACCTAACAAAATTAGTGCGGTTAAAGTGCTACTTCCATATATGGGAGTATAAATAATCATGGTAAACTCTTTGAAAAAAACCTCTCTAAAAAGGTTTTAAAGGCATTCTTATCATGAAGTCCATTTCATTACGAATCATGACTGGCCAGGCACTAAAACCCTTTAGATAAGTTCAGTCAGTCAACCAAGGTATAAGAGCTACCAACCTGAAAACACAATATTTTCAAAATCGTCCTGTAGCTTAGACACTAAGAGGAGCTATGATGGCTGTGTTCGTGGCATCTTTGTTTTACAAAAAAGTAGCTCAGGTTTGTGATAATCACAAGATGTGACTGGTGTTTCAAGCAAATTATGTCCAGAACTGCGGGCATGTGACACGGTTGTCAACACTTCTTCCTCCGAAGGTGTAAAGTGAAAATCCTTTTCGGTCCTCCACTATCTTCTTTCCCTTCTTGGTTTTCGTTCGGTTACGGAAATCATAATAGATCTAAAATATAATTTTTCTATGATAAGTTTATTTGCTTTTTGTTTTAAACAAATTGTAAAGTAGAATATCTAAAATCCTTGTCATACCAAACCAGTTCTTTTTTGAGGGTGTGTGCCAAACCTAATGTTTTCAAAATGTTTTTAGAAAATACTCTTAAATCACTATAAAATTTCTGGCTAATTACTGTAAAAGATTAAAAATAGGTCAACTTACATTTTGTTGCTTATACTAACATAAACTTATGTAATTATAGGGTCTGTTTATTGCGTTGCTGCAAAGAAATTGCCAAAAAACAATTTTATTTTTTATTAGATCTTGTTTAGGTTAATGTAAACAAAAATTTGTTTACTTGTCAAAAAGAATTTGAAGAGAGAGATAAAGATATATTTCTATAATATTAAATAAAGATGGAACGAGTTGTGCACACAAAATAGCAATACTTCTTTCCATATAGTCCGTTTGAAATACAATTTTATATTTCTATATCGATAAAACAGACAACTATATGTATTTTGTAATTAGTTTGTGTGTAGTGTAAATAGATGCCGCTCAATTGCTTGTTAGTGACTATTTACGCTACTCTCTCATAGAGGGCGCTATAATTGTGAAACTACGGTACCCCGATTTCGAAAACGTAGTCAAATATGCTTCTCTGTAAATATTGAACAGTACGATAGTCCGTCAAGTAAGTCAGTCAAATATGAATATGTGCGAAAATTTAAGTAAAAGTAAATTGTTTCTGATGGGCATTTCTAACGTTTTAAATTTATTTGTAGATATTAAAGCGTGTCGAATAGTTAAAAAAAGCTTTTAACTTTTTGAAGTGTTTTAAAGTTGTATAGGGCTATATTATGCAGTTCACACATTGAATTATCGTGCATTAATAAATTGACATTGCAACAATGTTTCATTTTAACATGCTGATAATCAAGATTGTTAAGTAGTCCAAAAAAATTATGTAATAAAACATGGGTTTTTGCAACAAAGTTAATACGTTTGATGATTTTTAGCTCATTTTTTCTTGAAGAAAATGTAATTAAGATTTTTTTCTTATTGCATTTTTCATTTACGATCAATTCTTACAAAGATATTAAAAAAATATCATACTGAAGTAAAAAATTAACATAAGTGTAGTTAATGTCGTCCACAACACTTCTTTTATTTAAAATGGATCTTTAACGTCTTGTTTTATCTTCAAGCAAAAACTCACCAAGCTCATCAAGTAGTTCAAGGTTATAGTTCCTGGCTATTAATTTGAAAAATACGCACAATCCAGTGGAAAACGCAAAAAGTTAACTTCATCTCAACTTTTTTGCGGATCCGCGTCGAAAATGGCAGGAAAAGCATTTTAAATTTGCACTAACCAATCACAACGCTGAATTATCATCCGCGAGCGGAAAACCGCTCTCATGGACAGCCGGCTTTATTGGATTCGGTAGAAATAAATAGTTTTTAGTTATTGAAGTTATGGTACATATGAAAATAAATAAATGAGTAAACAAATTAAAGGCTTATATTTTCAGTTAAAAAGTAACAAAAGGTTTTTTCCGTATTTTTCATAAACTTGATTCCATCCTGCAAAATGTGGTTGTTTGAGACCAGATTGAACTGACATTGTAAGGTTTATATTTAAATACTGAGATTCCGCTGAGCTGAGAGTTGGCCATGTTACGTTGTCCAATAGTTCAGATGTTTCAGGAGTGGGATTCCTAAAAACAAAATTATAGAGATTGAGAAGTGTTCATTTAATAAAATTGGCTTTTAAAATTAAGCTGGCAACGTTCCAACAGAAATTCGTCAAAATTCCCAAGCAGCAAGCTGACGTCTTATTGACGTTTCCTTTTAGTCATTTTTGGTCACATTTGGTCAGCAAAGACGTTATAAGATGACGACAAAATGACGTTAAATTGCCTCCCTATCATCAATTTTAGGCGTTCAACCAATTATAACCGCGGTAATAATTGGTGACAACTTTGACATATAGTACATTGTTTAAACGTCAACATAACCGATTGGTAAATACCGTTTTAGACTTGCTCTTCGCCTAAAATTGGTGTAAGTAACAGACAAAAGACGTCCCGTTAATGACGTCATAATGACGTCTTTAAGATGACGAAAAATTGACGTATATACTTTTTTTTAAGCTAAAATGATACGATATTTTATTTTAAAATTGAAATAGGAAAAAACTCCTTACTGCTTGCAATATCCTTGCACTGCATGATCGCATCTCTCGAGACACTGTCCAACCTAGAGATGCAGATTTTTAAACTAGCCGAAGATATTTCTTTTCAAGCTAATTGAGATTACCAGCCGCAGACCGGTCTCAAAGTATATTTTGGTCTCATCGGTACGATGTAGACGATAAAACTTGATGGCAAAGATGTTGAATAAACGTAGTAGTTTATTGTCCATTACGCCATCTATAGGTATAGTTTTTTCCTATTTCAATTCTGTAAAATTATTAGTCTTATTTTTCTGTTATATGATATTTCGGTTGGATTTTGACATGAATCATATATAATGTCACAAAATTTTTCTGGCGTGTTTTCTAAACATGAGATAATTAGATTTTTATGAGCTAGTATGACTAAAAAATGACGTCGAAAAGACGTCACTTCAACGACGTCAAAAACACGTCATTAAAATGACGTCATAATTTTGGTCTGATGACGCCCTATGACCAAGAATTACCAAAAATTACATAAAAATGACGTCATAATGACGTCAGCTTACTGCTTGGGATGGTACAATTTTTGCACAACATTCAGTAGTGACTATTGCAAAAGGTTTCCTGAATTACTTTATTTTCATTTGCTACAATGTGCAGCGGGCGTCTACATGCGCTACAAATTTCGCTACAAATAATAGAATTTTGTGCAATTGTATTATTCCATTCCACAATTTTTTTCGTGATACTTACAAGAATTTGATGAAATTTGACCATAGCCTAACCATTCTCTTTTGGAACAACACATAGGTGGGGTCATTATTAGGTGCACCATGGTAAAAGAGATAGGCAAGTTCAGAACCATGTCCAGCTGTTTCGTAGTAATCTAAAAATATTATTTGATCACGATTAGTTTTTAAGTTTTTTAGAACGTATACCCGTTGATGTATCGCCGGGCGGGACAAAGGAAATCCCATGTAATTTTTAATGAGGTCAATTATTGGCTCCCTAATTATTTTAGAGAAAAATTATATTGAAGTTTATTGAGGAGCATGCAAATCTACGTCCATGGTAAAAACTTTAGATTTTTTGGTTAACCCGTTTGCTAGTTAGATGCTAATATATTTTTAAAAATTCTTACATTATTATCGCCTCATATTTATGAACAACAATAAAAATACCAGTTAGCTTGACATAACGTTGACATTTTGAAATTTAGTGTTTTATTATTATCAAAAAATCGTAGTTTAGTTTAACTTTTAATTCGTTTGTATAAATACAACTTTAATATTTTCACTGTACGATTTTTGATAATAATAAAGCACGTTCCGTTGCCATGACAACGCTATACTTGCCGGTGGCCAGAATCGCGGGAGGAAGTATCAGGTGTAAATCGCTAGCCTTAAAAAGATAGTATAGGTTTTGGTCGTTTCGTTGGTTTTCACGTATTATTTTGATTGTTTCCGTTTGAGTATTATTAGCGACAGTGATTTTTCACAGGAAGAAATTAAAGGACAGTACAGAGCACTTCTCTATGAAATATTGGATCATATTTTGATGGAAATGGAAGTAAGATTTGAAGATTGTTACAAACTACAATTTCTTTGTCTTGCTGATACTGCAAAGTTTGGTTAGTATAACCAAACTTTTCCCCTGATTTCAAAATTTATTGGAGATATATGCCGAATCATTTCCAAAAATTTAGCGGCTCAAAAAAACTTGACCTAATATTTGCTGATGAAAGTTATAGAAATATTTCATTGCAGCAGCTAGTGAAACAAGTTGGCGCAAGTAAAGACATTTTTACCAAGGCGTATAAACTTTTTTCGCTAATTTTAACGATATCGTCGACAAGCGTGTCAGTGGAACGGAGTTTTTCTTGTCTTAAGCGTTTAAAAACTTTTTAAGAAATACTATATCCCTAGATAAACTTTTATCTTTGGCCAATATTTCAATTTAAAAACGAGCCTATACAGGAACTGATAAAAACTTAACCATTTTATGAAGATATAATTGGTAAATTTGCTGCATTAAAAGATAGAAGGATTGATTTGGTGTATAAAATTTAGGGAAGTTTAGATATTAAATATCTATATATTGCTAAAATGGTGAATGCGCTTTTTTTTCCTTCCTGCACTACACCTGTGTTTAGACCCGCGAGTCGCCACTGTCTTATGAAGATGTTTTCTTATTTTTCGTTGGAAAATCAACCCTTAAAGTTTTTACTACATTTGGTAAAACATTATATTGCTACAAAAATGTCTAAATTTCATTTCTGCGATGTTTTGTGGTGTAGGAAAAGTTCAAAAAGTTAGGATGCCGAGTTAGTAAACTTACCATCTACAGGGAATGGTGCAGGGCCACCATGAGCAAACTGATATAAGTAAACTGGAACATGTTTAGCTGCCAATTCAGCATGTTTAATAATTCCTTTTGCAAAAATTTTTGTCCGATAGGTACTACAAATAAATAAATAAATAATGAATAAAAAATAAATTGGTCAAGCCAAGTAAAACCGTTTAAAAATTCAACTTACTTCTACCAATCCACCAACATTATCTCCAACTGACTTATTTTCTTCAAAATAAATATTTCGTATTGCCTCAGAAGCAGCAGGTACATCGTTAGAATTTGGTCTAAGGTCGTATGGAACCAAGACACTTGGATCAGAATCAATTAGGTTTACGTAATTAGCCACATTTCCTAAATCTAAAAGAAATAAATATATAGACAAAAATATTTAAAAACTACCCATATAACATTTTTTGCCGGCGTTGTACATTTAATTTACTGGCATTGCCAACACTCTTTAATGGCAAGGCATTGGCAAAAAGGTATCAAAAAGACGCCAAAGTTGGCAATTAGGCCACGTGTTGCAGATAATGTGATGGCATCCGTCATTAATAAGTTATTGGCAAAAAAATGCGTTTAAGATGATGGCATCCATCATTAATAAGTTATTGGCAAAAAAATAACAAAAAGAACACGAAAGTGGGCAAATGCAGATACTCCCAAGCAGCAAGCTGACGTCTTATCGACGAAAATTGTCGCATATACTTTTTTTTTAATAGCTAAAATGATGCGATATTTTATTTGAAAATTAAAATAGGAAAAAACTCCTTACTGCATGCAATTTCCTTGCAATGCAAAGTACCATCTCTCGGAACACTGTCCAACTTGGAAATGCAGATTTTTACACTAGCCGAAGATATTTCTTTCAAAGCTAAGTGAGATCACCTACCGCAGACCGCTCTCGAATTATTTTTGTCTAATGGGTACGGTTTAGACGATAAAAAGCGAATATATTGCAGAAACATAGTAGTTTATTGTCCATTACGCCATCTATCGGTATGTCAAAAAACTATTAAATATATATAATATTTTTTATTAACACGTCTTTAAAACTTTTAATAAGGTTTTAAACAATATGTTTACAGCTCCTAACAGTTTACTTGAATATCTTGCCTTCTCGACTAGCAATCACCAATTAATCACACAAGACACACTTATTAGGTAATGAATACACTTAATTATGTCTATTAAAAACTCTTTTCTTTAAAAAAGAAACTAAAAAGCTAAAAAACCACGTAGAAAACAAATGCACAAAGCGGTCACCTTCGGTCGAAATTAACGTAGCTAATTTTACCATCATTTTATTTTTATTTGCTCCAAAATACATAATAACGTTTTGTTTGACCTAATTTTTATTTGCATGATTTTTAACAATAAAATGTTATGAAAAGGCCATTTCCTTCAAATTATGTAAAAAAACATAAAATAATGTTGTTTAGCTGCCATTATAAATAAAACAGATCAAAAAATTGCTTTAATGTTAGTTAAATACCAATGTTAATAATATGGTTTGAAAAGTATAAATATGCGTTGAAGGTTTGCCTTCAAAAATCCAATATTTATTTGCCTGCAACAAAAACGCGTGCTTTATTTAATCAGGATTGGTATGCCGCCATTTTTGTATGCTTGCCGGCAATTCGCCTGCATGTAAAATTTTTTGGCAATGAAGTGTTTATTTAGGGTTGACTTTTTAATGCGTATAAGATGTTGGCATAATATTGCCACCAATTGCCAATGCTTTACCATCAATGCCAATATGAAAAATGTACATTGCCGGCCAATAGTGTTTGCTGGGTACACCTTATACCTATAAAATTACGCGGAACGTTAGCTGGTAACTACTCTTTGTATTATTTAAGTTTTTAGACTATGATGCGTAATATTTTGTCTAAAATTTTTAATGCCTTGTTTTTAAAAGTGCTTTTGCTTTTAGTCGAGACATAAACTCTTCTATTAGTATTGGTTGTTATGAGTGTATTTTTAGGTGCCCACTTTCCTCTATCATTGTGAATCCGGGCTCGATGCGGCCTTTATGCAGTTATGTGTGGCAAGACCTTTATGCAGGAGACAGCAACGTTTTTAATACTTACTGTTTATAAACGGCAGAGCTTCAGCTGCGCAGATACCTGTAACTAACGGGACTTGGTTAAATCTTCCACTTTCAAGAAGGACGTACTGGGATTCTGTAAGGAAAGCATCTTCGTGGTCGACTTCTGTCACAGGCCAAATGGTTATTTCACCTAACGCCTAAACAATACAAAGGTATCTAGTTGTAGTATGTTTAATTTTAACGCTAGAAAATCATTAAAAGTTAGGTTAAGTCTTCGGCCACGATATCAAGCGTCAGCGGCCAGTGTCGAGCGGCAAATGTGAGAGTGCTGTCTTTGATCTTTATTCGAGAATAAAAAAACTTGTTTATTTAAATCAGCCGCTCGCAGGGTTCCTATCATTAGATAACTCCAACCTCCAATCCTTTTAAGTGTCTCAACTTTATAATAAAACACTGTTTTAGTATAGAAGGAACAGTTTAAAAATGTAAATCGACATGCTTGACTTCGCGGCCGCCTTTGCTATATTTCTTTTATGATATGCAGGTTGATGCAGCTGGTCATCGCCCTATGGGATAGAAATTAATTTTTTTGGTGAAAATTCTGAAACTTACCAATCTAACTTAAAATGGGGTGCTTTTTACTGGAAAAAATATAAATTATTTCAAGTGCTTTTTGGAAACCTAAAACTTATTATATGTTATTATAAATTTACACCCCCTTAGCATTATTATTTTTTATTGTACAAAATAAACTAAAATGTCAGCTTGTTTGGTTAATTCGGTAGTATTCTAATCAGTAATCCGATGATTATTATCTCAAATGATATACAGGGTACGACAATAGGTATGATTTATTTAAATGGAATACCCTGAATATTATATCACCACCAAAAAAATCTTTTAAAATGCTTTAAAAAATACTACATTTGATGTGTCTATCTCAATTAGTTTCGGAAATATGACCATCCAAATCTCAAAAATAATTTTAAATTATTCTTAGAAGCGTAATAGAATACATCTCCCAACTTTTTTATTTTTTAACGTATAAAATAAATAAAAAACACTGTTTTGTTGGGTAGATTCTGTAGAATCCATATCTTTCATCAGAATGCTTTTATCTTTTAGGATATACCGTGTAGGACAAAACATATTAAATTTTAAAATGGAAAACCTTGTAAATTATAAAAATCTTGTATCTGTCCTTACACTCAGAAGTAGCAAAAAGTAGAAAGGCAATTGTAAGTACAAAACTGATAAAGAAAAAGGTAAAAAAATCTTTGACAAAAGTAGCGAGACTTCGCGAGACTACATCGGAAACACAACAATAGCTCTTATTATTTAAACTCTTTTACTTTTTTAGTAAACAAGGGTAATAATAAACTAAGTAGATTAAATGTTGTATATTTATGTTTAACTTAAAATACATTTTCAAGTTTCTTATTATCCCAATAGAAGTCGTCATATCTTTTATAATTTTGCGTACATGTAGTTTGGAGTATCTACTTTGAAATACACAGCATGAGCCATTAAAATTTCAAAGTTGCTTTTTGGCCAAAATAATGGATTTCTATCCCATAGTGTATCGGCGCGTCGCTGTAAAGAATAGCGGCGCCTTTGTATAAAATAGTCCGATTGCAAGCGGCCTTCTTTATGTTCTTTTGTATTATTTTCAAAGGGTACCGAATTTGCACTTTCAAAATGTTCTTACTATAAGCAAATCGATTAGAGCCTGGTGACATTGACAATGAGGCATATAAGAAAATTAAACGAACTTACTGATGGTGGTTCGAGGGTAAGTGTAGCAACTATAATTTCTTGAATTGATCTTTCTTGTAAAAATTTAACTACTTTTTCGGAGTCGTTTCCATAGCTACCTCCGCCAATCTTGTCTGCTATTTTAAAAGCGACAGATCTTGGATCTTGCTGATTCGTCCAATGAACTAAAGCCGAACCGCTTTGAGCAATTGCTGCCCTGTATAAACCTGAAATATACCAGATGTTTTAAAACTTAGTATCAATATTTTAGGGGTGTATTATATTAGATCTAAATGAATCTTTTCTCCTATAAATGTATGTCCTAAAATGCGCCGCCTCCCGCTTCAAGCGGCAGCCATTATAAGCTGCGTAAATAAACCTATACAGGGTTTTTTGAGCAGTGGTGCCAAACAGCAACAGTAGAATTAGTATCATAAGAAAAAAAAGTTAATTTAAACATGGGCCGCAATTATTTATCATAATAAAAATTATTTCATTATACCAAGTGATATAAAAGTTATTTAAGAATAACAGATTTTCAGTGTCGTCTTTTGAGGGCACATATCTCTGCAAAAATGGACTTTAGACAATTATTTTATATAAACATTATTTTAAGGTTTCTATATGAATCTGAGAGATTGCCCATATATTCTTGGATACCCTGTATATCGATGGATTTAACAATACCTGCAGTTGAACTGCTTGCCAACAGAAGACCTACTGACGCTCCCCCAGAACTTTGACCAGCGATGGTAATTTTCTCCCGGTCTCCTCCAAAGAGTTCAATGTTGTTATACGTCCATCTCAAGGCAAGTCTTTGATCTTTAAGACCGGCATTACCAGGCAATACAGCATCTCCAGTAGAAAGAAAACCGAAAGAGTTTACCTCTATAGTTGAAAGAAACGACAATTACATCTTCTTCAATAAGGAAATCTGGACCATATTCAGATTTGGATGAACTACCCCCTATAAAAGCTCCTCCGTAGATCCAAAATAGAACTGGTAGTTTTTTTTTCTGGCTAAAAATATGTAGATAAAATTAAATAGATAGAGGGCAGAAGGGGGACAAAAAACCCGGCAGCTAAAGTTATGCAACTTGTTGCACCGATTGTCTGTAATGCCATCTATACAACAAATTGCATCATCTGTGGGCTAGTTTAAACATTTTTTACAAGTCATTACTAGCAAGCTAATTTTTACGTGAGTAGCTTCATTTTGACGAGACGACCAACTTTTTTATTACAACAATTTTTGTTGCTGGTAGCATACAGGGATAGCACAGATTAAATATGTTGATTTGATAAATATCAACAAACCAGGATGATGTATCTCGCAATTTGTAGGACAATATGGGCATTAAATTATACAGGGTGTCTCTAAAGGTCTGTAAAAAATGCTACCACAAATTCCTTGGACCAAAATACGACGATCTAACCCAATTTATGTACCTTCGTCAGGGTGTCAAATTTTTTATTTTATTTTAGGTATTTTAAAATGTATTAATTATTAAAAAACATTTTTCACAAAATGCAGTATTAAGAGGTTTTTAGGGTTGGGAATTGAAATATGCTAATGTTTTTGTTGTAAAATGTATAGGAGGCCACCTGCAGTCCATTGCTTAGGTTCAAAGTGTCGTAACTTTTTTTTTGCCTCGGTATATTCTAATAAGCGGGCATTATGATAATGCCCGCTTATAATGCCCTAATGCGCTAATATGGAAATTTTATTGCTTATCCAATTTTATTTCTCTCACAATAAAGATCAAGTTTATACAAACATATGTATTAAATTAAAATCAATAACTTACCAGTTCCTGAAAATATGCCATTAAAACGGTTTCGGTTATTTGAAGAATTGAGTTTGCATCTTTCAAATACCAAATATGCCATACTCCCGATCATACTGTTGCCTTGATTTAACTGGCAAAAGATTTTCGGTCGCTTTTATGGCCTTTTGTTTTATATTTTGTGGAATTTCTTCCACTTTGTGCAAATCGTTAAATAAAAATGCCAACTGACTAACTGATAGAAACATCAAAGTCAAACTTAACACCAGTCATTATCTACTTACGTATACAGGTACAGGTGCAACTTATTTTTATATTGCGAATAAATAATGTAATTAGTCATTGAAAAACTCTTTTTGGGTAAAACATAAAGCATTGTATGCACCACGGGCTTTATAGTCCTAGTAACGCCCTTGATACATAAATAGCTATTTATTCTCCCATATTTTTAAATTTTATAATTATTTTTTTTTGGCTTGGACACCCTGTATCTTCCAAACCAGCAATCTTTTGTCTATAATAAATTGCATTAGATCGTTGTATTTTGGACCAAAGAATTTGTGGTGGCATTTTGTACAGACTTTTTGGACACTACCAGGTGGCCTGATTGAATGCAATGGCTAAATTTCGTAAGAAGTAAGAGGTTTAATTTGAAATATCTCAAAAACGGTTGCTCGTAGCGATATTTATTAAGTATACACTTTTGATGCAAAAATATGGGAGAATAAAAATGATTTACTAAAATTTTAATATACCGACGCAAAAAAAGTTATGACACTTTGAACCTAAGCAATAGACTGCAGATGGCTCCCTCAACATTTTAAAATAAAAACATTAGCACAGTTCGATTTACCACCCTAAAAAACCTCTTAATACTGAATTTTGTGTGAAAAAATGTTTTATTATAAGTAAAATATTTAAAAATAAATAAAATAAAATAAAAAGTTTGACTCCCTGTATCTTGCAAACGATCAACTTTTTTACAAAGGTAAATTGGGTTAGATCATCGTATCAGTAGTCCAAGGAATTTCTGGTAGCATTTTGTACAGATCTTTTAGAGACACCATGTATAAATATTATTTAATCAACAGAAAAAAATCAACTGGTTAGTAGCAGTGGTGGCTCGTGCATTGGAGAACAGGGGAGGCTAAGGTCATAAAGTTTATATAACCACAGAAATGGCCGATAATTTTTTGGGGTACCGCACCTACTCAAAGCAAAATACGTATTATTTGCATAAATGCAAACAAAAATCGTATATTGTCGCATTAATAGTTACATTTATGGGGAAGCTAGCCTCCCTTGCCTCCTCTGACGAGCCGCCAGTGGTTAGTAGTTATTTTTACGACATCGTTAACCATACATGTTAGTGGTAGGGGACTCTTTGATGAAACCTTACATTTTGTAGGACAAATATTTTTCGGTTTATTTAGATAATTATCTTAAAAAGTAACAGAGAAAATCCCTGCTTGTAATAAATTTTTGATATCGGTCAAATCAACACATTTAATTCCTGCTACCTCTGTAAGCTACAACCAACGAAAATTGTTGTAAGGAAAAAAGTTGGTCGTCTCGTCGAAATAAAGCTACTGACGAAAAATTAGCTTGTTAGTAATGACCAAGATTAGTTCATATTTATAAGGTTGCGACACATCCCCAACTTTTTGGTGGTTCGAGGTCGGGGACGCAAGGAAGGGCACTTCACGGAGAAAAGTTGGCAAGAGGTAAAGGTAAAATCAAAGCTGATGATCAATCCAGTGGCGTCTAGAATTTGCGCATTTCATTTTGCATTGTTTCGGAAGTGAAATTTGTTGAAAGATGTAAATCCAAATGTTTTTTATTTAAAGTAAAAGAATTTACAACTTAATAATAATTAAAAACTGTTGTGTAAATGGTTGTTCTACAAATACCACAAATTATTAGAATATACAGATGCGAAAGAGCGACAAATTACGCTTACTTGTTTCTATGACCTTGAGAAAGAATAAATGGTACATCTGCGCCAATGTATGGAACGTAATATTTTAAATTTGTAAAGGTTAAACCGCACCAAGGCGCTAAGGCGAGATAGACTTTTATAGTAACTAATTATGCAGCTTTTTTTATGTGTGGAAAACGGAATAAATGAATAATACGCTAATTAGGAATTTAAATATTTCTTTATTAAAAATTAACTAAAAATTTTACCCATTCTTTGAATGGTAAAATATTGTTAGTAGATGTCACGTTTGGATCAACCTGTAATAAAATGTCTATACCTGGTTGCACAAAACATTTTTAAAAACGAATGGGAGTTTAGAATGTTTAACAAAAAGCCATTAAAAAAATCTTGCCTAAAAACTGCTTAATAAATTAATTAATGGTAGTCCGTTTTTTAGCTTAATTGTATATTAAAAAGTTTTGTGTAACTGGGGATTGAAACAGAATAATTGAAAGCCGAGTAACACAAGTTTCTAAAGAAACCCCGACGCAATCTTTTAAAGCAATGCAGATGTTGCCTTAGTAATAACCAAACATAATTGATTTTTTTATTTGTAAGTATGTATTTTTTTAAATACTGAAAAAACACCTCATTTTTTAAATTTGAAATATAGCCTTTTAAATGGCAGTGCGGCTATAAATAAAAAAATATTTTCCTGTGTTTAGGCACATACTGATTAACATCAATAACTTTAGTAACATATCTAAGTAATTTGTAAAATCTTTGTATTTATGTTAAATAGTAGTGGTCCTTTCGGAATCTAAAAAGTGATTCGCTTCCGGTGATATAGGAACAGAATAAATATACACATTTATATTCCATAGTAAACGGTAAAAAATTTAACAAGACACAAAACTAACACTTTAATAATAAAAAACATAAAAGTTCACAAACAACTAAACACAATTAACTAACTTATGTTCACGTTCTATACCAACAAAAGTATGGGACTAACTGATACCTAGATAAGCATTAGGTCACGTACTAAATCGTGGGGTGTATATCCACCATGCAGTGGGAGGGACGATAGTGGTGAGAGATTTCAATGAACACGCTTAGTTTCGCATCTGGGTATTCTGATAATTTGTGCTAATACAATAAACTGTATATCTCCGGCACTGAACAACATGGCCGAAAAATGGGAGATGTGACGTCATAACACGTCAAAGCAATATGGCCGAATGTCGCGACCCTATATTATAGACCGACTTTGGTAATAACTTGGAAAAATGGTCCAGGGATCCCTAACTATATGCTATTGGCAATACTTGATCAACTAACCACACAAATGCTTCTTACCTTTGGTGTAGGCGTATAAACATTTATATACAGACAATCCTCACTTTCCCCCAAGGTAAGCCCGCTATACAAGATGCAGGTTCATCAATGGTATCCAGAATTCCACTCCATGGAGTAGGTGGCTGAGGTGCCTAAAACAAGTCAACAATATGCTAGATAACAATAAAAATTATTTGGGTCAATAAACTAAGCGCAAAATCACTCTGTCCCTGGTAAAAAACAGAAAATATATAAATTCAAATGTTTTATTACGGCCGTATTCACCAAGTTCTGACAAATATTTATTAGACTAATAGCCTGCTTTTTAAGCAGGCAGGTCAGTCACTTTTTCATTTAATTTCATTTAAAAAATCCTTTACTAATAATTATTATTGTTAATATTTCTACAATTTATTACTTTTTTATTAGTTCTTCAAGTGTTTCAAAGTGACGTGTTTTATAAGTTTACTCTTGGTCTCCAGGCAACAATAACAATATGTAGTACCATAAACTTCATATTACTAAAAAACGCTTCTATTTAGGCATCTGCAATTTTAAATACTAATATATGAGTATACTATTTGTTAAGAAAAAATATGCCCTGTTTTTTAAACTGTTTTGTTTGGCATTTTTTGCATATACAGGGTGGCCCACCATATTTGACACTGTCTGTAGCTGGATAACCATGGGGTTTTTAATTCGTTTTTGCGATATTTGATTTTTTTCAAAATGCAGGGTGCAATTAAATTAATTTTATTTTAACAATATAAACTACTTAAACTTTAAAATTTGTTACAAGATTAGTAAAAGTCTGCCTTATTATGCGTAGGTCATATCGAGATCATAGATTATACAGGGTGATCAAAAAATAATTTCAATTTTTAGAAAGTCAAATTGCAATATCTCTCTTATTTTAAATAGAACACCCTGTATTTTTTACACCACATGATGACAAACCAAATGCTCTTTCAAATGGTGTATAGGTTGCCTATACCTATCCTTTATTCTTTTAAGTAAATTCCGTTTTAACATATTTTTATTCCAAATGTCTATTTAAATGTAAGTAGGCTGTGATATAGCTATTCCTATTTACTAAGCCGTTATTGCAAAATGTAAATTTGTTGGAAAAAAGCACAAAATTGAAAGATTTTGTATTATCTGCCATTATTTTTAAAATTCACAGAAAAAAATTCATTTGTTGCTTATAATGCTACTTCCAATAGCACTTATTTCAGCTGAATGTAGTAATGACAAAACTTGTGTTTTTAAACAATCCTAATAACGCCTCTGGTCAGTTATGACGACATTCTGTGACCTATAGCTCGTTTCTTCCATTATCCATAATCACTGTGTCAAATTAATTAAAGCAACTATTAAGGTTATCAGATGGTTTCTCCTGGAATATTTTTCAGGATTAACTCTAGACTAAAGTAAACCATTTTTTCACATTCTACCAGTATTATATCATCTTGTTGTTGTAGAAGAAGGGTTTTTATTTAAAATCATTGAAATTTCTTTCAAACTGACTAAAACACTAGTAATCAATAAATGGTCGTTGGTATTTTCTTAAGGAATATATTAATGGCTGCTATATCACAGCCAACTTTAATTTAAATAAACATTTGGACCAAAAATTTGTAAAAACAAATTTTACTAAAAAGCACAAAAGATAATAATAAAAAGATGTGATGTAAAAAATACAGGGTGTTCCATTTAAAATAAGAGAGATATTCCTATTTCACTTTCTAAAAAATTGAAATTATTTTTTGATCGCCCTGTATAATCTATGATCTTGATATGACCTACGTATGATAAGGCAGACTTTTCCTAATCTTGTTACACATTTTAAAGTTAAAAGTGTTAAAGTAAAATCAATTTAATTTTACCTTTGCATTTTTCAAAAAATCAAATATCACAAAAACAAATAAAATTAGACACTTAGTACTATAAACAAACTTGAGTTATTTTTTAAAGTAGAATCTAAAACCGTCATAAAATATAGGGTGTTCCATTTAAAAAATATAACTTTGATACGTCACACTTTTTTGAGACACCCTGTATAGACTAAAATAATTTTATACTGTGGTATTATCCGACCTGTATATGTTCCAATATTTACTTATTTTAAAAACCTCAAGGTTATCCAGCTACAGACCGTGTCGAATATGGTGGGCCACCCTGTATATTTGGTCCCAGAAAAAGGCCGTCGCACCGTATGTCCGTCGGACAACCACGATATTTTTTAAAATCAAAATATAAATGGCGTAGTGTATAAACTGTCGGTAAGTCGGTATTCCCGGTAAATGATGGCTACAATTTGCTTTTTTTTCTATCATAACTGCGGCCCCACTCGACCAAATTTCGCAAAAAGGAGTGGTTGTCTTTTACATGTGTCCTTCGGAAAACGAGCAGACATGCGTAAGTAATTATTAATTTTTAATAAATTATGATGTTTAAAATTGTATTTGATCTACATAAATTTCTAATGCTGCAATTGCATTGTTGCCAATTTGCTTTATTTTAACTGCTAATAGGAATTCTGATTTTAATTCTAGTTACTATAAAACAGTGTTTACCTACCTGGAATCGTAAGTTCCCCAGGGGTGGTTTAGCATACGGTATTTTTCTCCATCCATAGTAAGGTACATTGTTTTGTGTTACATATGTACTGCCTCGAATTTTACCATCAGGTAATTGTATTACAAGGTTGTCATCGGCAGATGGTGCTGCTACCTATAAAATATAAATAGAGTGCATTCAAATTAAAAAGGGTTTTAAATCTTCTTTTTAATGGTCTTTGGTTTTTGAAATCAGTTAAGTAGTTTCCAGGAAAATTTACTCCAAATACCGTAGTCCGCAGCCGATGGCTCACCCCTATAACTTTTTTATTTTTTGAAATATCAAAATAAAATTTGGTATGTAGGTATATCACATTGATGTGCACTCTTTTATGAATTCAGTTGTTTTCTATGACTTCCGATTTAACCGAAAATGATCCTAACTTTCTTATTTAAAACAAGACTCCCGGTATATCTTTTCTAAATAGCATAAAAAATGACATTTTGAGTATAATGACATGACATTTGCATTTTTGGCACCTCAGATTTAAAATTAAAAAAGTTTAGAGGTTAGATGTCAAAAGGTAGCAAATTATTGTATCATTGTACTAGAAATATAATTTTCTATTCAAGTAAGTATAAATATTCCCAAGAAAGGATCTAAATCTCTTCCATCCAACTATAGACCCATTTCACTCCTCTCAATGCTTTGTAAAGTAATGGAGAAATCCAGTAACTCGCAAATTCTTAGGTACTTAGAAAAACATAAAATTTTACATGACAGGCAATACGGATTTCGTCACAAGAGATCTACAGCAGATCTTCTTTCCTTCGTTTCACACAACTGGAGCAAGTCTCTTGAGTTTCTAGGTGAGTCCCAGATCGTTGCTCTTGATATATCTAAAGCTTTCGACCAAGTCTGGCATGACGCACTTCTTAATAAACTTCCCTCCTACGGTCTTCCAGCTAAACTCTGCTCTTGGCTCTCCAGTTATCTTTCTAATCGACGTATATCAGTCATTGTTAATGGCCACTCTTCAAGCTTTCACGAAATTAATGCTGGAGTTCCTCAGGGTTTAGTACTAGCACCAACTTTGTTTCTTCTTCACATCGACTTTCTTTCTTCCACAACCAATCCCATTCATAGTTATGCTGACGATAGTACCCTTCACTCCACTTTTCAGGTTCCCAAACCACTCTCTCAACCCGACTTGGAAAGCAAACGCGGGGCGATGCAGATATCTCTTTCACAGGATCTTAATTTGATATTGGATTGGAGCGCCCAAAAATCTCGTTCAATTTAATGCATCTAAAACACAATCATGTTCCTTGTCGCGAAAAAAATCATCTAACACTCGTCCGTTGCTTATGAGTGGCCAGGTTTTGCAGAGCGGGGACACATTTAACCTTGTGGGCGACACATTTGAGAATAACCTGGCATAAACACATTGTATCTATAGCCACCGCGGCTTCACAAAAGCTTGGATTTCTTTTCCGAGCCAAAAAGTATTTTCTCCTTCCAATTTATACACTTTGTATGTGTCCCAAATTCGACCCTCTCTGGAAAATGTTCTCATGCCTGGGGAATGGCATCTCCTACAACCCTCAACATTTTTGATGCCATTGAATGAAGGGCTGTTTGTCTTATTAATGATCCTTTACTTACTCAAAGACTTCCTTCTCTTGCCCATCGTTGAGCTGTGGGAGATCTATCGCTCTTCTATAGATACTTTTACGGCTTCTGCTCCTAAGAGTTATCCAGTATAGTCTCTCCTCTTGCAGCTCCCAACAGAGAAACTCGTGGTGCCGCGCGTATGCATCCCTATACAGTTCAATTGGACAGGCCCCCCATTTTGTTCGTTCTTTTATCCCTAGAGTTTCTAGACTGTGGAACCTACTGCCAGCGAAGGTCTTTCCTTCCCCCCAAATCTTCAAGTTTTTAAGTCCCGTGTTAACAAACTTCCTCTTACCCTGCTTAAGACACCCACGGTACGTTAGTATTTAGGCTTTCGTGGATTGTCCAAAGATACAAAAAAATATATACGAAGTGTCTTATTTCAAATAAGAAAGTTGAGGTCGAATCCGGCTAAACCGGAAATAATAGAAAACAACTTAATTTGTAAAAAATGCACATACCTATGTGTCAAGCTTCATTTTGATATTTTATACAATAAATAGTTTTATGGGTGAGCCACCAGCAACGGACCCTGGTATTTGGGGTAAATTTTTTTAAAAACTACTGAACCAATTAAAAAAACTAAAAGTCATTAAAAATACAATTTAAAACTCTTTAAGATAAGCCAAGTTACTAATATTTATTTAAATTATGACCAACATTTTTTTTTTTTTTAGTTTGCCGTTTAGAACAATGCAAAATTAAGTATTTTATATTGTTGAAATAGCAAGAAAAAATGCTTTTTTGGAAAACTCAGATACAGGGTGTCTGAAAAAAAATGCAAGTTTGTGTTATATCTCAAAAATTAAATCATTCATATTTATTTTAGGTACGCCACTGGATTCTGCGTAAAAATTTATAAACCTTTGCATTTAAAACTTCTTTCTATTTCCATAAATATCCCAGTAATAAGACATTTTTGAGAAACACCCTGTATCTTCTAAACTAATCAAGTTAGCGTAGATCTAATTGAGCCATTAAACTAAACACTAAAAAGAGAACGGGACACGTATCTAATTTTTTTTGTTTCTCTTATCCTTAAGTCTATGCCTTATAACCCCAACATATTCCCAACCAAAAAACCACCCTCTACACTACTAGAAAATATCTTTTTAAAATTCTACTTACCACCGAATAAATTGCGACTATCACCAATAAAAATGTTTTCACCATTTTTAATGTTATGATAATTCATTAATAAAATCGAAGTATTTATAGATTTTAGGAAACCACTTAAGCAAAAATCTCAAGTGCTTTAGATACTTAATAAAAGTTTTTAAATAGCATAATACGAATCATTTGTTAAAATTTACAGTTGTAATATTTTTTATAATTGTTAATTACAATTTAACTTTTTAGTTTTCTTCTTCGTATCTCGCTTCGTTTTCGGAAAAAAAATTGAAACCATGTTTAGTCATACAAAAAGGTAGACCTAAATAGCATAAAATAAAATCCAAAATTAAAAAATTAACAATTTGGACCTTAGTAAATGGGAAAAATAACAATTTTCACTTGTAATACCACTAGTGCTAAATTTCCCGGAATAATTTAAGTACGTGTGGTAATCGGTAAAGAAAATTTCACACCAAGTTTGTTTTAAATAATATTCTTTTAAATTAAAATTTATAACTTTGACACGAGCTTTAAAATTTTACTATCAAATAAATATTTTCCATTTTACCAATTGTAGTTGAAAATATATGTAATTTTAGAGCTTATCATTGTTTATTCTTTCTATATTATATATACCTTATATTACTATACAGTTGGTAAAAATAGTTTATTTTAATTTTTTAGACCCATACCTTGCTTTCGTTTGCTCTTCACTTATGTCTAGTACTTCAGACTTATGATATTATTTTACTAACTGTAGTTGTATAAAATTGTCATTTAGGGTCTTAAAACCTTACATTATTTTATATTATGTTATGTCTGAAATACTACAACTGGTACAAAATAACATTTTCTTTAATTATGTATGTGAATGACAGACATGACGTTAAAACAAATTCAATGATTATGTCAAAAAATTTCCACTATAATTCGCTCCAGGGTACCCCAGGCAGGAGAAAAAATTTCCGATAAATACTTGTGTTGTCATGGTAATGCAACCAAAACTACACATTTGATTGGTCAAAAAACAGTGGGGTGGAATTTTCATTGAAAAAAACATGTGGATACTTTTAGAATGTAAGTATTAAGTAAATAAGTTACATTTTTTAATTGTTTAATCGGAAATAAATACAAAAACATCATAAAAAGTCAGCGGCGTACTTTTGTTTCTCCATAATATTGGCTGTGATGCCCACTGATACGCCACTGGGCCTAATAAATATATTATTAGAAAGAGCTTAACAAGCGCTTATTACCTTAAATAAGTGTGCCATATTTTATTTAAATTGGTTAAAGAGTGTTTAAGATGTTACAAAAATACCGACTTCCTTTAAAAATTTCAACGCCCTGTATCTCAGAAATTAAGCAAGTAAGGACATATGTATATAGAGACTTTTTATAAAAAAACATAAGAAATCATTCCCTTAAGTTTCGTACTGTAGCTAGGAAACATCCTGTAGATTTTCAACACTCAGAAACTAAACTATAACTGCCAATAAGCTATTCTTATGTTTATCAGAAAATTTATCTAACAATTAAAAAAAAAACCAACGGAAGAATTTCTCTTTTTTTCCAAATTCGTTATTGTTGGGAAACCAGAAGTGCAATCAAGTGTGATTTTGAAACTTTTAAAGACATGCGTTACTTTAGTTGTTAGGTGTATCTGTTATAATACACAACGCCAAAAGTCTTGGACCCCATAGCATTTTTACACTTCTAATTTATTTAGAAAAAATTATAAGGACTAATTCAAAGTGTTGTCCATGTTGATTTTAATTTAGCTGAAAAACATATTTTGAGTTCATGTATGTGGCTAAAACAAAACCAAACCAAAAAAAAACTGAAAAAATAGTGTTAATTTATAAAAAACGTTTATTGCAACAAAAATTACCTGTATGACAATACAAAAAGAAAATACAACTAATACTCTGTGGGCCCTCCCCTACTTCATAGTAATGAGTTTACACGTCTGGGCATGGAAATGAATTAATTATTAATTAATTCCTGCGATATGCGTTCCCATTCTTCTACGGCGGCTACCGCAAGTTCCTCGTCGGTTGTAGGTGGTGGATTGCGATTGTGGATAGCTCTGGAAACAATATCCCACAGATTCTCAATTGGATTCATGTCTGGAAAATTAGCTGGTCACTTTAATCTGTTGATATCTTTAGCATTAAGAAGTTCCGGAACTCTTCTGCCTCGCTGTGGTCTGGCGTTATCATCCATGAAAATGAAATTCTCTCCAGTTTCATGGCGGAGGGAAATGACAATTAGCCTAATAACATTTTCCATGTAAATTTCGTCAGAGAAAAGGACTCTTTCCCACTGGGCTAAAAGCCATTCCCTATTGTTTCACGCCCACTGGTGGCGGGCAGCACGGTGTCGAGGCAATAAAAGAGGTACCCTTAAAAATCTTCTGACCCGTAAATTTGCGTTGTGAAGTCTTCTGCGAATGGTATTGGTGGAAATACGCGGTTGAACTTTCCTTAAAAATGATTTCTAATGGCTGGGGCCGTTGCGTTCCGATTTCGGCGGGTAAATTGTCCCTCCCCTTTCGATAGAAACACGTGGCCGTCCACTACGAGGCAATCTTTTCACATTTCCAGTTTCTTGATACCTGTTGATGATTCGACTTACAGAGGATCTTGGAATATTTAAACTGGCTGAAATATGGTTATTGGAAAATCTAGATTCATGCAGAGCAATTATTCTTGCTCTGTTATAAACAGAAATTTCACGTCCTGGCATTTTCAGTTAGAACCAATGTAAACTTTGCGTATTTAAAAATGCAAATAAACTAAACAAAAGTAACTAAACGTTTTCAAATCTTCGCAAAAACCACAAAAATTCTTATCTCCAAATAAGTATGTGATCTTTTTTATTTCGTAAATAAAAGAATATTTTTATCTGATACAAAAAACATGTAGGATTTTCATTACCAAGATTTACAGGGGTTCAAGACTTTTAGCGTTGTGTGTATTAGCAAATTTATTTATCGTTAAAGACACAAACTTATAGGACAAAGTAGTTAGTTCGTTATAAGCAAAGAAAAACACAAATTTTAGAGTTGCTTTTTAAATTTTTCCCATGTAGACGAAGCTTTTTCCTTTTTCTTTTCTGGTTGGGTTTACGAGGTGTCAGAAAATTACTGTCCCTAAAGTCGATCGTCACCACAGCACTTATAAAATAACTAGAACTAACTACTTCCTATCATCTTACCCTTAAGGGGTGAGATACCTGTAAAATGTTGATTTTTTCTTAATATGTTAGTATAGTCCTTTAAGTGCACGTCACTAAAATTTTAGAACACTATTTTTCAGTATTTTTTATATTACAGAGTTGGTAAGTCAATATCATCATTGAGTTTTTATGTTCCTCTTGAAAGTTTAAACGTTTTTTCTCAAATCTATATTTTTAAATTACCGGGCACGATAACTCAAAAAAGTTATTGACCGATCTTCCTGAAATTTTGCACACATCTTTTAACAACAGTACTTTCTATGGGAAGCTACAAAATTCCAAAAAAATTTTGAATTTTTCAAAGCAAATAATGATGAAAAAATTGAGCCAAAAAGTTATTTTATTTTTTTCAAGAATTGTATTTCGCGATTTTATTTTTTTAAACTTTTTGGGGTTTACCGACAAATTATCATATTATTAAACACAAAAAAATATAGTTTTTTATTTTCAAATCACAGAACCGATGCTAAAGTGCCTCTGAACCTGAGAAGTCTCTTCTACCTTAGTAGAAGAATTTAGCGTACAGCCGCCATTTTCAAATAATTTAAATGAAAAAAATCCTAAAATATTTTAACTTTTGAGTAAACTACATACCAATTTTAGAATATATTTAATGACTCTCACATTAAAAAAAAATTTAAGCATTTACAGGTATCTCCTCCTTAATAGGGAAGTTAGCTGACACCTTCTCTAGTAGTTCCTGTATATTTTAAAGTCAATAAAAAATACTTTCTAGTCATTACAGTTGTTATAAAGTTGAAAAATAAATATTTCTAAATAAACATGTTTTTATTTAGTGTAGATTTAGATCTAAACAATGTCCAATATAACAAGAAAAAAAAGCAGTTGGTGCCCCAAACACACATCCCATCGACTACAGAAACCCTATATCTACAATTTGCGGTGGCTAGTTGTTATGTGCTACAATCAACTCGATGCCTATGATAAAAAAATACATGGCAAGTCGGTGCTTTTGTATGTAAACATTTGGTTGTTGATGACGTAGCTGTGTTGAACCAAAGAAAACCAATCCATAGAACCCCACAAGTGAGATTTCAGCGTACCCTAAAAATATTTTTGGTACCTACCCTGACCAACAGTAGTCGCTGACGAGCCGTCGGCTCGATCAGTTAGAGTGAGGATATAGGCAAAATTTAATAAAAATAAAATCCCCGATAAATGGACCCAGTATCCATAAGATTATTAAATTTATGATTTTAGAATAGGATATATCGATGCGTTTTTACAAAATATCGTAAGCGATATTCGTCAGTTTTACGGCAAACGATTTTTTCTTCCCATCGCGTTATTTTTAAAGAAAAACCGAGATCTGAATGTTTTTATTTTTAGATTTCTTCTTAATTTGAATTACAAAACAAACATATTTAACATTTAATGTCTAAATTTTTAGAATCTCCTAAAAAAAAGCTAAAAATTTAAAAATTCTAAACCTAAAAAGAGTTAATTTTTAAATTTTTATTTTTATTCAATTTATCTTGACAACGGTGACAGACTTGCCACCAAAACGTCGATTTTTAGTTCTCTATTTACTTGCTTTTTTTTGGTTTTTGGTACTTTTAATTTATTTTTTGGCGTGTACCCAAATAACTACCATTAATTAAATGAACCGCCGGACCAATATAGAACATATCTTCATCTGAAATAAAGCCAATGAAAAAAAAAAACGTTTCCCGTAAAACTGACGAATGTCGCTTACGATGTTTTGTCAAAAACTCATCGATATATGCTATTCTGAAATCATAAATTTAATAATCTTATGGATACTACCACTTATCGGGGATTTTATTTTTATTAAATTTTGCGTATAACCTCACTCTAACTGATCGGGCCGACTGCTCGTCAGCGACTGCTATTTCTGATGGTAATCGTATTAGCAAAGCGACATCGAACTACTTTCGCCATCTGTTGGTCAGAGTAGGTACTAAAAATTTCCGAACCATTTTTAGCACAATGTTTAAAAATTGCATGTAAAACATTGTGGTAAACTTGTCAAACAAAAGAAAATAATGCATTTGCCCATTCCGACACCTGAAACCTAACAAAATTAGTGCGGTTAAAGTGCTACTTCCATATATGGGAGTATAAATAATCATGGTAAACTCTTTAAAAAAACCTCTCTAAAAGGTTTTAAAGGCATTCTTATCATGAAGTCCATTTCATTATGAATCATGACTTGCCAGGCACTAAAACCCTTTAGATAAGTTCAGTCAGTCAACCAAGGTATAAGAGCTACCAACCTGAAAACACAATATTTTCAAAATCGTCCTGTAGCTTAGACACTAAAAGGAATATGATGGCTGTGTTCGTGGCATCTTTGTTTTACAAAAAAAGTAGCTCAGGTTTGTGATAATCACAAGATGTGACTGGTGTTTTAAGCAAATTATGTCCAGAACTGCTGGCATGTGACACGCTTGTCAACACTTCTTCCTCCGAAGGTGTAAAGTGAAAATCCTTTTTCGGTCCTCCACTATCTTCTTTCCCTTCTTGGTTTTCGTTCGATTACGGAAATCATAATAGATCTAAAATATAATTTTTCTATGATAAGTTTATTTGCTTTTTGTTTTAAACAAATTGTAAAGTGGAATATCTAAAACCCTTGTCATACCAAACCAGTTCTTTTTAAGGGGTGTGTGCCAAACCTAATGTTTTCAAAATGTTTTTAGAAAATACTCTTAAATCACTATAAAATTTCTGGCTAATTACTGTAAAAGATTAAAAATAGGTCAACTTACATTTTGTTGCTTATACTAACATAAACTTATGTAATTATAGGGTCTGTTAATTGCGTTGACTGGATACTGCTTTGTTTATGGCGTTGCTGCAAGGCAATTGCCAGTTCTATGTGGTGGCGATCCTGGTGTTGTCTGGTTGTACCATTCCAGGACCCCCGAGCAAATGTCTTTGTCTATGGACAATCAAAGTGCTGTGAGTTTATCCATAAATATACTGAAAGCAGGCAGAGAGCTACAAGCGTTAATATTCATGCACAGATGATAAAAGTGTTCATGGTTAGTTTAAATTAAACACAGGCATGTTGGTAACATAAAAAAACAAAAGACAGGCAAGGGGTTGGTGAAATGTGATCTAAAAGGTAAGGATCAAGTAGTTGAGCATTACAATTTTATTCTATTATGATTAATGAAATGCATGATGACTTTTATTGTGTTTTCATTTGGTTTTCGAGTATTGACGAAATTGAGATGGGGGCTGAATATTTTAATTTTAAAAACTCTTCATAAGGGTTCCAACCTGGGATGACGTTAATGGGGCATTCAAAAAAGATGTGGTTAATTGTTTCTACCTGTCCACAGTCGCAAAGAGGATCATCTGTTATATTTAATTTAAAAAGGTGTTCTTTTGTTAAGCAGTGTCCGGTTCTCATTCGAATGATTGTTGTTATGTGTCTACGATCCATATTGGATACCTTTGTGAACCATTTCTTGGTCGGGAATTCGGATTGTACTTGTTGATATTTATATTTTTTCTCTTTAATTATGTTTTTCCAATTATTGGAGAATTGTTGCAATAGTTTTGTTTTTATAAGGTTATAGACTTCGATAGCATCAAGGGCATTGATTTAGGGATATTTAAAATTCTACCTATGTTGGCAAGTTTGTCAGCCTTATCGTTACCAGGTATTCCAGAGTGTCCCGGAATCCAGGCAAAGCCTAACATTAAAACCATTCCCGTTAGCCAAAAAATAAGTCGTTTCGTTCTTAAGGTCAAAAATCAGCTGTAGCTGAGTGTAGGTTACCACTAATTTTCTGAATCGCGCTTTTGAGTCCGAGAAGATGATTGCATTTTTAATGGACTTTTTAATAATGACTCTTGTGGCTTCGTGAATGGCAGTAATCTCAGACTTACAAATTGACAGAATGTCCGGTAATTTTGAAGAGAAATTGTAGTTTAATTGTGGAATAGTTATTCCATACCCGGTTGTATTATTAGCTTTTGACGCGTCTGTAAAAACGAAGGTATAATTTTGTCTAAATTTTTCGGTTACTGACAAGAATTTTTCTTTAATAAGTAAATCGCTCTTCTGTATACCAAGGTTTATAGTTTTAAGAGGGGTGTGTAGGATTTCCTCGCCTACTTCATAACAGGGAAAATTCACGCTTTTATAAATCTCACGAAAGTGGGGTAGGTAATATTGAAATGCTCTTATTAAATAAGGAGTCTGGGAGTTTCTACGTAATCCTGGGCTATTATTTAGATGTTTGTGTCCTTTGAAAAGCTGTTCCAGAAGTGGGTGATTTTTATGGTTGTGAGTTTGGCTAAGAACTTTATGGCCAGCAATTTTCTCCTCTGTTCTAGATCAACAGTTGATGCTTCAGCCAGTAGGGCTGCTCTTGGTGTAGATCTCATACATCCAAGCGATATTCTTAGTCCCTGGTAAAAAAGAACATTAAGTTGATTAAGCCCCCTTTGAGAAACTGGGTTTATTAGCATAGATCCAAAATCCAAATGTGATCTAACTAAAGCTTGAAAAATCATGAGCATTGTGCACTGATCTGCTCCCCACCATACTCTACAAATAGCTTTTAAAACATTTAGGGCTTTTTTGGCTTTATTGGCACAGTAATCAATATGTTTATCCCATTTCAGATGGTTCTGCAAGACAATTCCAAGGTATTTAACCTGTTGTTTGAATTCAACGGTTTGGTTATTGATTAGAATAGGAGGAGGGTTATTGTGTCTTCTGCCTCTTGTAAACCATATTGTTTCGCATTTTTCTGGTGCCAGGGATAATTCGATTTCGTTCAGGCACTGTTCAATGGTATTCAGACACTTATTTATCTGGGTGGTCATAGCATTTGTATTTGCCCCTCGAACAAAAATCACCAAATCATCGGCATAGCCCATTATTGTTACATTCCCAAAATCCATATTAAAAATATCCATTATATATATATTGAAAAGTATTGTACTCAAGGGTGAACCTTGGGGAGACCCCTTGTAGTAAGAACCGGGCCTAGAAAGGCTCCGTCGTTCCCTCTGGTGTATAGCAGACGTAGTCTGAGAAACTGGTGGATGAGGTTGTTTATTTCCAAAGGGATTTTAAGTTTGTGTAATTTATCATAAAGTTTATAAATATTTACGTTATCGTATGCCGATTTTATGTCTAAAAAGACAGCAATTACAGTCTCCGATGCGAGGAAAGCGTTGAAGATAAATGAAGAAAGGTATGCCACATTGTCGTAGATCCCATGACCCTTGCGAAAACCATGCAAGTGTTTGTTAAACAAATTATTGTGTTCAAAATACCAATCCAAACGATTCTTGATCATAATTTCTAAGGTTTTTCCACCGCAAGAGGACAGGACAATTGGCCTATAACTGTTGGGTAGCTCTGGGTCTTTATTAGGTTTTAATATATTTATAACAATAAATTTTTTCCAGTCATTTGGTATAGTATTACCCAAAAGGAAGTCGTTAAAGGAGTTTAACAAGAGCTGTTTAGCTCTAAAAGGGAGGTTTTTGAACATAAGATATGACATATCATCCATACCTGCGGCTGACATTTTTTTGTCTTTCAGGGCTGCTTCCAATTCGTGTACGGTGAAAAATTTGACGTTGCTGTTATCGTCCCTAGTGGTCATTTTGAAGTCAGGATCTATGTCAATCACAGACATATTCTTAAGTATGGCATATCTAAATGTATCATTTAATGTGTAATTATGTTTTGTAGCAGAGTTAATGTTCGAGAATTTTTTGATTTTATTCCATACATATGTAATGTTGGACTGTCTATTTAAAGTTCCACAAAATTTTTTGAATTTTTCACTTTTTTTTTCTAAGATTTTTCCTTGTTGTTGCTATAGCTTTTTTCGTTTTGATATAATTTTCGATGTTTGGGTTGTTGTTGAAGTCAAAAAGTGCCTGTTTCCGTAATCTTACCCATTCCGAACATTCCCCGTCCCACCAGGGGTTACCAATTTTCGAGTTACACCGCATGTTCTGCTTGGCATAGCTTCGTCAGCCGCCGAGCACATGATTTGTACGAGATTGTCATACCCATCCGTTGGAGAATTATTTAAAATTTGAATTAGTACTTTATCATGGTAGGCCTCCCAGTTGGCCTGTTGAAAATTTCTTAGGTGATATGAATTTGAGAAAATCCTCTTTAAGTTATTGTCACCTCCAATATTGATATCGAGGCAAGTGGGAAGGTGGTCACTATTGCCACAATCTTCTATGGTAAACCATGTTGATCTGGAAGACAGTCTTTCACTTACTAAGGTTAAATCCACAGCGCTGGATTTGTGGCCTGGTCCCTGGAACAGTGTATGGGATCCATCATTCATGATCACCAGTTCTCTATCCTGTACAAATTCGGCTATTACTTTTCCAGATGTATTTCTGGGGGTTTCATCCCAGATAGGGTGGTGTCCATTTAGGTCTCCCATTATTACGATATCGTGTTTATCCAGACCCCTTATCATTTCCAGCAATACTGTATTATCTGTTATGGCATTAGGACAAGCGTAAATGTTGATTAGTGTAAGGTTTCCGATTTTGATTATTAAATATTGTACATTATTTGAGTTAAATGACTTTACCTTGTTAAAACAGATATTTTTTTAATGCAAGTGGCTACACCACCACCTCGACCCTCTGTTTTGTCTTGTCTTATAACATTAAAGGTATTGAGAAAAAAATTTTGACTGTCTTTGAGCCACGTTTCGTTTAACAGAATAATGTCAGGCTTTTCTTTATCACGAGGTTCACAAGGTTTTCCCGATTGGACCGTATACTTCGTATATTCCATTGAATGATTTTAAGATTTAATTTGTTATTCTTGAGAGTAGGCATGTTTTATTTATTTATTATTATTTTTTCTTTTATAAATTTAATTAAAAGGTATATATCGGAAAAAAAAAAATAATAATAATAATAATAATGCTAATATAATAAAATAATAAAATAAAAATAAAAAGAAAAAAAAATTATAAATAGTAAAAAAAAAAAATTGAATTACTTAAGGGTTATCCTGAGTCCGAGTCCAAGGTCCAGGTCCATTTCGGATCCTAGACCCCGACGGGACATCAACACACCCCTGCAGAGGCTGCGATATTCTTCGGACGTGTTTAATAAAAAGTTGATCACTGTTTCCACATTAATGTGGTTAGGATTAGATACATTGTTAAGATTTGCACAGGCACTAGTACTAGGCGTTAAATGTTGAGTTTGTTGTTTATTAAAAAATTGATTATTATTTACAGTTTTGCTGGACCTTTCAGGTCGTGAGTTTAAGGAAAATTAAGTTTTCATTATGTAATTTTTATCATATCCTTGAAGGATCACTCTTTTTGGCAGGGTTAGTTGTTACAGCTTGTTGGTAAGACCTTTTAATCGATGTATTTTTAAATGCTTGTAGGCGTCTTTGTGATGTTTCTATAATATCGTCAGAAGATTTTGAGGAGAAGCTAATATTTTTTTGAGTTTAGGTTGGGGAAATTACTGGGATTATAAACAAAGTCACCTTTGGGTATGTAATTTTTCTTGCATGCTGTATTTGCTTCCATAAAAGTAAGATTTTCAAAAGCCATTAATTCTTTGATATTTTTTTGTCTTTTATATTCTGGGCATAATTTTGATGTTGACTTATGGTCTTGTTTGCAAAAATAGCAGCATGTGACACAATCAAATTCAGCATTATCTTCCAAATGCTTCTGATTTGCACAATTAAAGCAAAGTTCTTTACCCTTACATAAGTTTTTTGTATGCCCATATCGTAGGCACTTAAAGCATTGAGTGACAGGAGGTATGTAAATTTCTATTTTGCATTCTAGGTTGAAAAAGCGTACTGCTCTAGGCAGTTTAACACCCCTAAAAATGAAAAGAACTGTTCCGGTAGGAACATGAAGTGACTTTATCTATAATTACTTTGCGATTTAATCTTCTAACGCTTATTATTTCGACATCACAATCAGTCACGCAGTTTTTTATTAATTCTTCCTCTGATATATCGTGATCTATACGCCTAGCAATGCCCTTTGATGTAACAAAATTGAAAGGGATGAAAATTTTGTACCCCAAATCAAGCAATGATTTATTGTTAACGAACGTATTGGCAGCCTTGTATGTCAAAAATTCAATTGAAATTCTATTCATGCCCTTGTTTGAAATTTTTTAACATCCACCAGATTTAAATTAAAAATATCTCTAGCTATTTTAACATTGTTACATTTACCAACATCGTATCCAACTTTTTCCAGTGGATTCCAAGTAAACAAAAAACGGACCCGTATCTGTGGGAGAATAAAAAACCCTGATCTCTTATCTCGGTTTGATTTGTATTTGTACTTTTAATAGGTAGAATTTTATGTGTTGAAACAGTATTATTTGGCTTAATATTATTTGGTACATCAAAGAATTTGGGGGTCGCCCCCCTGTTCCATCCATGTTAGAACCCTATAGGGTTATATGAAAGTGTGAAAAAGAAAAAAATTGTAAATAATCGAAAAACCAATTATAGTTCTAGCAAGAACAACAATATAAGCAAAGCTAAAGCAAATTATGTATGCTCAACTTACCCTGAAGCACAAAACACAAGGTAGTTAGCAGGAGACAAAATTTCTTAGCTTCAATCTTTTTTAGGTTAATGTAAACATAAAAATTTGTTTACTTGTCAAAAAGAATTTGCAAGAGAGAGATAAAGATATATTTCTATAATATTAAATAAAGATGGAACAAGTTGTGCACACAAAATAGCAATACTTCTTTCCATATAGTCCGTTTGAAATACAATTTTATATTTCTATATCGATAAAACAGACAACTATATGTATTTTGTAATTAGTTTGTGTGTAGTGTAAATAGATGCCGCTCAATTGCTTGTTAGTGACTGACTATTTACGCTACTCTCTCATAGAGGGCGCTATAATTGTGAAACTACGGTACCCCGATTTCGAAAACGTAGTCAAATATGCTTCTCTGTAAATATTCAAAAGTACGATAGTCCGTCAAGTAGGTCAGTCAAATATGAATATGTGCGAAAATTTAAGTAAAAGTAAATTGTTTCTGATGGACATTTCTAACGTTTTAAATTTATTTGTAGATTTTAAAGCGTGTCGAATAGTTAAATAGAAGCTTTTAACTTTTTGAAGTGTTTTAAAGTTGTATAGGGCTATAATATGCAGTTCAAACATTGAATTATCGTGCATTAATAAATTGACATTGCAACAATGTTTCATTTTAACTTGCTGATAATCAAGATTGTTAAGTAGTCCAAAAAAATTATGTAATAAAACATGGGTTTTGCAACAAAGTTAATACGTTTTATGATTTTTAGCTCATTTTTTCTTGAAGAAAATGTAATTAAGATTTTTTTCTTATTGCATTTTCATTTACGATCAATTCTTACAAAGATATTAGAAAAATATCATTATTTTTTTCACCAAATATCATACTGAAGTAAATAATTAACATAAGTGTAGTTAATGTCGTCCACAACACTTCTTTTTATTTCAAATGGATCTTTAACGTCTTGTTTAATCTTCAAGCAAAAACTCACCAAGCTCATCAACTAGTTCAAGGTTATAGTTCCTGGCTATTAATTTAAAAAATACGCACAATCCAGTGGAAAACGCAAAAAATTAACTTCATCTCAACTTTTTGCGGATCCGCGTCGAAATTGGCGGGAAAAGCATTTTAAATTTGTACTAACCAATCACAACGTTGAATTATCATCCGCGAGCGGAAAACCGCTCTCATGGACAGCCGGCTTTATTGAATTTAGTAGAAATAAATATATTTTTAACACGCTTTTATTAACTTGGGTTGTAACTATCCATCTATCTATCTATCTATCTATGTAACGGAATCTTTGAGCCTAATTTTAACCAACTTCCAGCTATTCGATTTCTTTGAAACTTTGCACACGTGTCAAGGACCGATGAAGATGCAATAATTTAAAAACAGTATCCCGTTATCTTTTTTGAATCGCCAGGAAAAAAATTCCATTATATTATAAAAACAACACCTAGGATGCCATCTGTTGGCAACATTTCAAACTTTGCTATTAAATGAAGAAGAAATTTTTTAGTTTTTACACAATTAGGTTAGTTGCACCATGAGTGTTTAATTTTTATGAAAAATAAAAATATAGGGTTAGTTGCACCATTAGTTCAAGGATTAAATAATAAAAATTACATTATGTGTAATGTATACATAATACATAATGTGCAATTAATAAAAATTAACATTCTTTTTTTGGATCGCCAGGAAAAAAATTTTCCTTTATATTATAAAAATATAAAAACAACACCTAGGTTGCCACCTGTTGGCAAAATTTCAAACTTTGCTACTTAATGAAGAAGAAATTTTTTAGTGAGTTGCAATCTGTTGGAAAAATTTTTAAAATGTGCCACTCTTGTTCATTAAAAAATTTTTTCGCCATTTTGTCAAGAGTAGCAGAAACTAAAAATGAAAAATAATTAATAGTTTAAAAAACTAAAAAAACACGCTTTTATATGCAACCGAACTAAAAATTAGAAAATAATTTTTCATTACAAAGAGTTTGTCACTTCAGAATAAAAGCGTGGGGTGCATTTTACTATTTTTCATAACTTTTCCCTCATAGATATTTGCAAATAGAATAATTATAACATTTAATATATTAAGCACCCCACGCTTTTATTCTGAAGTGACAAACTCTTTGTAATGAAAAATTATTTTCTAATTTTTAGTTCGGTTGCATATAAAAGTAAAAATAATTAGTCTTATTTTTTTTTTGTCATATGATATTTCGGTTGGATTTTGACAAGAATCATATAATGTCATAAAATTTTTCTGGCGGGTTTTCTAAACATGAGGTCATTAGATTTTTTATGAGCTAGTATGACGAAAAAAATGACGTCGAAAAGACGTCACTTCAACGACGTCAAAAACACGTCATTAAACTGAAGTCATAATTTCTGGTCTCATGACGTCCTATGACCAAAAATTACCAAAAATGATTTAAAAATGACGTCATAATGACGTCAGCTTACTGCTTGGGATGGTACAATTTTTGCACAACATTCAAAGCAGTGACTATTGCAAAGGTTTCTGAATTACTTTATGGTTATTTTGCTACAATGTGCCCAGCGGGCGTCTATTCCTTGCCAAAGCAAATAATTGTAGGATTTTGTGCAATTCTATTATTCCTTTCCACAATTTTTTTCGTGATACTTACAAGAATTTGATGAAATTTGACCAAAGCTTAACCATTCTTTTTGGAACAACACATATGTGGGGTCATTATTAGGTGCACCATGGTAAAAAAGATAGGCAAGTTCAGAACCATGTCCAGCTGTTTCGTAGTAATCTAAAAATATTATTTGATCACGATTAGTTTTTAAGTTTTTAGAACGTATACTGGGATTTGACGGAATTGAATTAAAAAATTGAAAATTCGTGTGGTTGTTTAGTAGTTACCACCCTCTAATTCCAGAAGTAAGACGTTTTGGACATGTTATTATGACAGTGGCGGCTCGCGGGTCTAAAAACAGGTGTAGTGCAGGAAGGGAAAAAAGCGCATTCACCATTTTAGCAAAATTGAAAATACTCAACTATCAAAAAGTCTAAGTAAAAGTCTTAATATCTAAACTTCCCTAAACTTTATACACCAAATCAATCCATCTATGTTTTTAATGCAGCAAATTTATCAATTATATATTCATAAAATGGTTAAGTTTTTATCAGTTCCTGTAGAAGCTTCTTTTGAATTGAAATATTGGCCAAAGATAAGAGTCTATCTTGGGATAGGTATATAGTGTTTCTTAAGAAAGTTTTTAATTGCTTAAGACAAGAAAAACTCCGTTTCACTGACACGCTTGTCGACGATATCGTTAAAATTAGTGAAAAAAGTTTATACGCTTCGGTAAAAATGTCTTTATTTGTATAAAAAGAATCAGTGGGAAAAGTTTGGTTATACTGGCCAATCTTTGCAGTATCAGCAAGACAAAGAAATTGTAGTTTTGTAACAATCTTTGAATCTTACTTCCATTTCCATCAATATGATCATTGATCTAATATTTCATAGAGAAGTGCTGTGTACTGTCCTTTAATTTCTTCCTATGCAAAAACACTGTCTCTAATAATACTCAAAACGGAAACAATCGAAATAATACGTGAAAACCAACGAAACGACCAAAACCTATAGTATCTTTTTAAGGCTAGCGATTTACCAAGCAATACACCTGATACTCACCTGCCCGATTCTGGCCACCGGCAAGTACGGCGTTGTCATGGACAACGGAGCGTCAAAGCGTAAACAAAACCCCGCATGAGGTGTATACTTCGGTCCGTTTTATATTTGCAATACACTTGTCGCGTTGCAAAAGTGGAGGAAAGTGACTCGCGCCAGCGGTTAATTTATATGCTAGATTTTTCATGGTGAATTTTACAAATAAGGAATAGAAATGAGAAAAATGAATTGAATAATAGTAATATGTTTTTTTAGTTTTAATATTTATTTTTGGTGAAGTGGCACTTCACTTACTACACCAGAATAGCCGCCACTGATGTTCTTACGAAGATGTTTTTCTTATTTTTCGTTGGAGAATCAGACCTTAAAGTTTTTACTACATTTGGTAAAACATTATATTGCTACAAAAATGTCTAAATTTCATTTCTGCGATGTTTTGTGGTTTAGGGAAAGTTCGAAAAGTTAGGATGCCGAGTTAGTTAACTTACCATCTACAGGGAATGGTGCAGGGCCACCATGAGCAAACTGATATAAGTAAACTGGAACATGTTTAGCTGCCAATTCAGCATGTTTAATAACTCCTTTTGCAAAAGCTTTGTCCGATAGGTACTACAAATAAATAAATAATGAATAAAAAATAAATTGGTCAAGCCAAGTAAAACCGTTTAAAAATTCAACTTACTTCTACCAGTCCACCAACATTATCTCCGACTGATTTATTTTCTGCAAAATAAATATTTCGTATTGCCTCAGAAGCAGCAGGCACATCGTTAGAATTTGGTCTAAGGTCGTATGGAACCAAGACACTTGGATCAGAATCAATTAGGTTTACGTAATTAGCCACATTTCCTAAATCTAAAAAAAATAAAAATATAGACAAAAATATTTAAAAACTATAAGCTATTGATTCGCCACAAAAGATCTACAGCAGATCTTCTTTCCTTCGTATCACACTGTTGGAATAAGTCTCTTGAGTTTCTAGGTGAGTACCAGATCGTTACTCTTGATATATCCAAAGCTTTTGACCAGGTCTGGCATGACACACTTCTTAATAAACTTCCCTCCTATGGTCTTTCAACTAAACTCTGTACTTGGCTCTCTAGTTATCTATCTGCTCGATGTATATCAGTTATTGTGGACGGCCATTCTTTAAGCTTTCACCAAGTAAATGCTGGAGTCCTTTAGGGCTCAGTTCTGGCACCAACATTGTTTCTTCTTCACATCAACGACCTTCTCTCGTCCACAACTAATTCCATTCATAGTTTCGCCCACGATAGTACCCTTCACTCCAGTTTTCAGGTTCCTAAACCCATTACTAAACCTGACTTGGAAAACAAACGCAGAGCGATTCAGATATCTCTTTCGCAGAATCTTAATTTAATATTGGATTGGGGCGCCAATAATCTCGTCCATTTTAATGCATCCAAAACATAATCATGTTCCTTGTCGCGAAAAGAGTCATCAAATACTCATCCTCTACTTATGAGTGGCCAAGTTTTACAGAGCAAAGATACCTTCAATCTTGTGGGCGTCACATTTGAAAGTAACCTTAACTGGCATAAACACATTGTATCTATAGCCCGGCAGCTTCAAAAAGCTTGGATTTCTCTTTCGAGCCAAAAGTATTTTTCCGCTTCTAATTTATACACTTTATATGTGTCCCAGATCCGACCTCCCTTGGAATATTGTTCCCATATCTGGGGCATGGCGTCCCACACAACCCTAAGCATTCTTAATTCTATTCAGAGAAGAGCTATTCGTCTCATTAATGATCCTTCACTTACAGAAAGGCTTCCATCTCTTGCCCATCGTCGGGCTGTGGGGGATTTATGGCTTTTTTATAGGTACTTCCATGGCTTCTGCTCTGAAGAATTGTCCAGTATAGTTCCTCCACAAATAAAGACTATGTACTTTATAAAAGAACCACATCGCAGGCGCAGCCGGTAACTTTTTTTCAGGTGAGGCAAATTTGGTAAGTTGCCAACATGTAAAAAATAAAATATAACTTTACTTGAAAAGAAAAAAACATAAATCTAGTGCCTATGCGTATATTGGCCAATAAGCCAATTAGTTCTTCTTCCCACCCAGTATTACGGCCGGCACTGACATGACAAAAAAACAATTCACATCATTTACTACGCTTGTACCAGAGTTGGGTTGTATTCGAATACTCAGTATTCTGAATACTATTCAGAATACATTTGTGCGGTATTCGAATAGATTTATGTGTTTGGTATTCGGTATTCGACGGAAATTTTGGTTAGTATTCGGTATTTTTATTCTGAATATCGTTTTTGAATATTCTGGTATTCGAATACTGGTATTCGAATACTGGTATTCGAGTACTGGTATTCGAATACCGGTATTCGAATACTGATATTCAAATACCTATATTCTGGTATTCTAATCCTGAATTTAAATACTGTTTGCTTATTTTATAAATATTACGCTATTTTTATGCATCTTAAGCGGGTTAAAACATGTTCGCGGTGGTTTTGCCGACGACGCGACGGGGTAAACTTTGATATAAGTCATATATTTCATCATTTGCAAACTAACAGTTTAGGAGGTTAGTTTTACAAATTAAAAGAAAAAAATCAATATGTTTTTAAATTGTGATCTGTTGTTTCTGTGGTCCTAATAGGTAAGTAATTTTAAACAGATATACATATATTTTTGCAAAAAAATATATCTAAATTAATTATTTTAATTCTTTGGGGTTTTGCTATTAAAAAAACAAGTAACTTGGTACAACATATAAAAAGTGACATTGCAAACCATGTTTTATGTGTATTAGGTTAGACTAATATGTACCTATTTATCTCCATTTTACACAAAAGGGATGTGTATAATAAATTTTATTATGTCAGTTTAAATCATGACTATCTGGTAAATCGTAGATAGTATGTACATGTATCCCCATTCCAAAAGTGAAGTCAATAGTTAAAAAAAAAGAAAAGTTATTTTTGGAAAATTTGGGAGACGTCTTGTATGCTTGAAATGATTAGTTTTTAAGCAAGAACAAGGTACGCCACTGCATTTTTGTTATGGAAAAACGTGGAACAATAAGAATGAGTTGCTTTTTCAAGAGAAAGTAGGATTTTTTGCTCTTCAGCCACGATTGGGTATTCATGAATTCCGAGTATTCGAATACTTTTTTTGTAGGTATTCGAAAATATTCGGTATTCGAATACTTTTTTACGGTATCCGTATTCGTATTCGAATACCAAATTTCAGTATTCGATCCAACTCTGGCTTGTACTAATCAGAACATTCTTCCATCCCTTTTAAATAGAGCTAGTAGATAAAGACAGACACTGACCATTTATTTTTCTTCTACTCACAAAATCTTGTCGAGCATATTAAACTACAACGAAGCTTTTCGTGAAAAGATATTAGTCCGGTCAAATGTGGGTAAAATGAAATATCAGCTTATATTGATTTTAACCCAATTGAAAATTAAAATTAAGCTTGCGACGTTGTTAGAAAGCCCTCATCGGCATAATTTTGAACTAGTATAAGAGCCCATGACAATTCATAGTCAAGTTTTTCTTGTTGTTGTGGCAGCTAATATTGTGTTTTAAAATAATTTTAATAATTTATTGAATAAATGCAATAAAAAATACAAAAATAATTAGTCTACAATTTGTGTTTTGGTGGTTGTCATCATGGATTCCGTAAAATATTCATGAAGCAAAAGGTGCAAAGTCGAATTTGTTATGCCTGCAGTTTAAGTGTAAATATTCAATAACTCACGTTTTGACACTTGATGCGTAATAAATATATTATATATATATATTTTGTCTAAAATTTTTAATGCCTTGTTTTTAAAAGTGCTTTTTGCTTTTAGCCGAGACATAAACTCTTCTATTAGTATTGGTTGTTGTGAGTGTATTTTTAGGTGCACACTTTCCTCTATCATTGTGAATCCGAGCCTCGATGCGGCCTTTATGCAGTTATGTGTGGCAAGACCTTTATGCAGGAGACAGCAACGTTTTTAATACTTACTGTTTATAAACCGCAGAGCTTCAGCTGCGCAGATACCTGTAACTAACGGGACTTGGTTAAATCTTCCACTTTCAAGAAGGACGTACTGGGATTCTGTAAGGAAAGCATCTTCGTGGTCGATTTCTGTCACAGGCCAAATGGTTATTTCACCTAACGCCTAAACAATACAAAGGTATTTTGTTGTAGTATGTTTAATTTTAACGCTAGAAAATCATTAAAAGTTAGGTTAAGTTATAGAGAAAAATTAAACGAACTTACTGATGGTGGATCGAGGGTAAGTGTAGCAACTATAATCTCTTGAATTGATCTTTCTTGTAAAAATTTAACTACTTTTTCGGAGTCGTTTCCATAGCTACCTCCGCCAATCTTGTCTGCTATTTTAAAAGCGACTGATCTTGGATCTTGCTGATTCGTCCAATGAACTAAAGCCGAACCGCTTTGAGCAATTGCTGCCCTGTATAAACCTAAAATATACAAGATGTTTTAAAACTTAGTATCAATATTTTAGGGATGTATTATATTAGACCTAAATGAATCTTTTCTCCTATAAATGTATGTCCTAAAATGCGCCGCCTCCCGCTCCAAGCTGCAGCCATTATAAGCTGCGTAAATAAACTTATACAGGGTTTTTGAGCAGTGGTGCCAAACAGCAACAGTAGAATTAGTATCATAAGAAAAAAAGTAAATTTAAACATGGACCGCAATTATTTATCATAATAAAAAATTATTTCATTATACCAAGTGATATAAAAGTTATTTAAGAATAACAGATGTCGTCTTTTAAGGGGCACATATCTCTTTAACAAATGGACTTTTAGACAATTATTTTATATAAACATTATTTTTAAGGTTTCTATATGAATCTGAGAGATTGTCCACATATTCTTTGACACCCTGTATATCGATGGATTTAACAATACCTGCAGTTGAACTGCTTGCCAACAGAAGACCTACTGACGCTCCCCAGAACTTTGACCAGCGATGGTAATTTTCTCCCGGTCTCCCTCCAAAGAGTTCAATGTTGTTATACGTCCATCTCAAGGCAAGTCTTTGATCTTTAAGACCGGCATTACCAGGCAATACAGCATCTCAGTAGAGAAAACCGAAAGAGTTCACTCTATAGTTGAAAGAAACGACAATTACATCTTCTTCAGATAAAAATCTGGACCATATTGAGATTTTGCTGAATTCCCCTCCTGTAAATGCTCCTCCGTAGATCAGAATAGAACTGGTAGCTTTTTCTGGCTAAAATATGTAGATAAAATTAAATAGATAGAGGGCAGAAGGGGGACAAAAAACCCGGCAGCTAAAAGTTATGCAACTTGTTGCACCGATTGTCTGTAATGCCATCTATACAACAAATTGCATCATCTGTGGGCTAGTTTAAACATTTTTTACAAGTCATTACTAACAAGCTAATTTTTACGTGAGTAGCTTCATTTTGACGAGACGACCAACTTTTTATTACAACAATTTTCGTTGCTGGTAGCATACAGGGATAGCACAGATTAAATATGTTGATTTGATAAATATCAGCAAACCAGGATGATGTATCTCGCAATTTGTAGGACAATATGGGCATTAAATTATACAGGGTGTCTCTAAAAGGTCTGTACAAAATGCTACCACAAATTCCTTGGACCAAAATACGACGATCTAGCTGCAATTTATGTACCTTCAGTCAGGGGTGTCAAATTTTTCATTTTATTGTAGGTATTTTAAAATGTATTAATTATTATAAGAACATTTTCACAAAATGCAGTATTAAAGAGGGTTTTTAGGGTTGGGAATTGAAATATGCTAATGTTTTGTTGTAAAATGTATAGGAGGCCACCTGCCGAGTCCATTGCTTAGGTTCCAAAGTGTCCGTAACTTTTTTTTTGCCTCGGTATATTCCTAATAAGCGGGCATTATGATAGTGCCCGCTTATAATGCCTAATGCGCTAACATGGAAATTTTATTGCTTATCCAATTTTATTTCTCTCACAATAGAGATCAGAGTTTATACAAACATATGTATTAAATTAAAATCAATAACTTACCAGTTCCTGAAAATATGCCATTAAAACGGTTTCGGTTATTTGAAGAAATTGACGAGGTTTGCATCTTTCAAATACCAAATATGCCATACTCCCGATCATACTATTTACCTATATGATTTAGCTTTGGCAAAAAGATTTTTCGGTCGCTTTATGGCCTTTTCTCTTATATTTTGTGAAATTTCTTCCATTCTGAGCAAATCGTTAAATAAAAATGCCAAGTGACTAACTGATAGAAACATCAAAGTCAAACTTAACACCAGTCAGTATCTACTTACGTATACAGGTACAGGTGCAACTTATTTTTATAGTGCGAATAAATAATGTAATTAGTCATTGAAAAACTCTTTTGGGTAAAACATAAAGCATTGTATGCACCACGGGCTTTATAGTCCCTAGTAACGCCCATGATACATAAATATCCATTTATTCTCCCATATTTTTTAAATTTTCTAATTATTTTTTTGGCTTGAACAACTTGTATCTCCCAAACCAGCAACCTTTCGTTTATGATAAATTGCATTAGATCGTTGTATTTTGGCTCAAAAAGATTTTGTGGTAACATTTTGTACATACTTTTAAATCCTACCCGGTGACCTACATAGATAAAGCAATGGCAAACTTTTGTATGTAAAATAAAATGTTTAATCTGAAATATTTCAAAAACCGGTTGCTGCGATATTTATCAAATACACCTTTTTTTATGCAGAAAACATGGGAAAATTAAAATTCTATATTAACATTATAATATACCAGGGCCCAAAAGTATGATACTTTGAACCTAAGTAAGGACTGCAGGTGGCTCCTCTACATTTTACGATACGAACATTAGCATATTCCGCTTTCCCACTTTGAACAATCTTTCAATTCTGAATTTTGTGGAGAAATGGCTTTATAATAAGTAAAATATTTAAAAATAAATAAGATTTAATAAAAACTTTAACACCCTGTATTTCGCAAACGATATTGGCAGTACTTGATCAACTAACCACTACAAATGCTTCTTACCTTTAGGTGTAGGCGTATAAACATTTATATACAGACAATCCTCACTTTCCCCCAAGGTAAGCCCGCTATAACAAGATGCAGGTTCATCAATGGTATCCAGAATTCCACTCCATGGAGTAGGTGGCTGAGGTGCCTAAAACAAGTCAACAATATGCTAGATAACAATAAAAATTATTTGGGTCAATAAACTAAGCGCAAAATCACTCTGTCCCTGGTAAAAAACAGAAATATATATACATTCAAATGTTTTATTACTGGCCGTAGTTCGTTTAGTTCTGACAAATATTTATTAGACTAATAGCCTGCTTTTGGCAGTAGGTCAGTCACTTCTTCATTTAATTTCAATTTAAAAAATTCTTTACTAATAATTATTATTGTTAATATTTCTACAATTTATTTTTTATTAGTTCTTCAAGTTTTCAACGCTTCTATTTAGGCATCTGTAATTTTAAATACTAATATATGAGTATACTATTTGTTAAGAAAAAAATATGCCCTGTTTTTAAACTGTTTTGTTTGGCATTTTTGACCGCATGTCCGTCGGACAAACACGATATTATTTAAAATCAAAATATAAATGGCGTAGTGTGTACACTGGCGGTATGTCGGTATTCTCGGTAAATGATGGCGACCATTCGCCATAACTGCGGCCATATTAATAATTATATTAATTATTAATATATTTTTTATATTCCCCAACTTTACTAAGAAGTGTCATAGTGGCCCAAAAAGCTTTAACAAGTTTTCGGTAAGGGCGCTAAACTGCAATTGCACCGTTGCCAATTTGCTTTATTTTAACTGCTAATAGGAATTCTGATTTTAATTCTAGTTCATATAAAACAGTGTTTACCTACCTGGAATCGTAAGTTCCCCAATGGTGGTTTAGCATACGGTATTTTTCTCCATCCATAGTAAGGTACATTGTTTTGTGTTACATATGTACTGCCTCGAATTTTACCATCAGGTAATTGTATTACAAGGTTGTCATCGGCAGATGGTGCTGCTACCTATAAGATATAAATAGAGTGTATTCAAATTAAAACGAGCCATCCTGATAATTTTATTAGTTGTACACTTTTAAAAATCCTAAGACACGTCAAATACTCTTTTTAGGGGGACACACTTTTGTGTGTGTGTGTGGGGGGGAAGCAGTGACACTTATCTTAAAGGATTTTAAATCCTCTTTTTAATGGTCTTTAGTTTTTTAATATCAGTTCAGTGGTTTCCAAGAAAATTCACTCCAAATACCGTAGTCCGCAGCCGATGGCTCACCGCTATAACTTTTTATTTTTTGAAATATCAAAATAAAATTTGGTATGTAGGTATATCACATAGATGTGCACTCTTTTATGAATTCAGTTGTTTTCTATGACTTCCGATTTAACCGGAAACAACCTTATTTTCTTATTTTAAACAAGATACCAGGTATATCTTTTACTAAATGGCATAAAAAAATGACATTCTGAGTATAATGACATGACATTTGCATTTATGGTACCTAAGATTAAAAATTAAAAAAAGTTTAGAGGTTAGATGTCAAAAGGTAGCAAATTATTGTATCATTGTACTAGAAATATAATTTTCTATTCAAGTAAGTATAAATATTCCCAAGAAAGGATCTAAATCTCTTCCATCCAACTATAGACCCATTTCACTCCTCTCAATGCTTTGTAAAGTAATGGAGAAATCCATTAACTCGCAAATTCTTAGGTACTTAGAAAAACATAAAATTTTTACATGACAGGCAATACGGATTTCGTCACAAGAGATCTACAGCAGATCTTCTTTCCTTCGTTTCACACAACTGGAGCAAGTCTCTTGAGTTTCTAGGTGAGTCCCAGATCGTTGCTCTTGATATATCTAAAGCTTTCGACCAAGTCTGGCATGACGCACTTCTTAATAAACTTCCTCCTACGGTCTTCCAACTAAACTCTGCTCTTGGCTCTCCAGTTATCTTTCTAATCGACGTATATCAGTCATTGTTGATGGCCACTCTTCAAGCTTTCACGAAATTAATGCTGGAGTGCCTCAGGGTTCAGTACTAGCACCAACTTTGTTTCTTCTTCACATCAACGACTTTCTTTCTTCCACAACCAATCCCATTCATAGTTATGCTGACGATAGTACCCTTCACTCCACTTTTCAGGTTCCCAAACCAATCTCTCAACCCGACTTGGAAAGCAAACGCAGGGCGATGCAGATATCTCTTTCACAGGATCTTAATTTGATATTGGATTGGGGCGCCCAAAATCTCGTTCAATTTAATGCATCTAAAACACAATCATGTTCCTTGTCGCGAAAAAAATCATCTAACACTCGTCCGTTGCTTATGAGTGGCCAGGTTTTGCAGAGCGGGGACACATTTAACCTTGTGGGCGACACATTTGAGAATAACCTTAACTGGCATAAACACATTGTATCTATAGCCACCGCGGCTTCAAAAAGCTTGGATTTCTTTTCCGAGCCAAAAAGTATTTTCTCCTTCCAATTTATACACTTTGTATGTGTCCCAAATTCGACCCTCTCTGGAATATTGTTCTCATGCCTGGGGAATGGCATCTCCTACAACCCTCAACATTTTTGATGCCATTGAATGAAGGGCTGTTCGTCTTATTAATGATCCTTTACTTACTCAAAGACTTCCTTCTCTTGCCCATCGTTGAGCTGTGGGAGATCTATCGCTCTTCTATAGATACTTTTACGGCTTCTGCTCCGAAGAATTATCCAGTATAGTCCCTCCTCTTGCAGCTCCCAACAGAGAAACTCGTGGTGCCGCGCGTATGCATCCCTATACAGTTCAATTGGACAGGCCCCCCATTTTGTTCGTTCTTTTATCCCTAGAGTTTCTAGACTGTGGAACCTACTGCCAGCGAAGGTCTTTCCTTCCCCCCCAAATCTTCAAGTTTTTAAGTCCCGTGTTAACAAACTTCCTCTTACCCTGCTTAAGACACCCACGGTACGTTAGTATTTAGCTTTCGTGGATTGTCCAAAGATACAAAAAAAATATATACGAAGTGTCTTATTTCAAATAAGAAAGTTGAGGTCGAATCCGGCTAAACCGGAAATAATAGAAAACAACTTAATTTGTAAAAAATGCACATACCTATGTGTCAAGCTTCATTTTGATATTTTATACAATAAATAGTTTTATGGGTGAGCCACCAGCAACGGACCCTGGTATTTGGGGTAAATTTTCTTAAAAACTACTGAACCAATTAAAAAAACTAAAGGTCATTAAAAATACAATTTAAAACTCTTTAAGATAAGCCAAGTTACTAATATTTATTTAAATTCATGACCCAACTATTTTTTTTGTTAGTTTTGCCGTTTAGAACAATGCAAAATACTAAGTATTTTATATTGTTGAAATAGCAAGAAAAAATGCATTTTTTGGAAAACTCAGATACAGGGTGTCCTTCTGGAAAAAATGCAAGTTTGGGTTATAACTCAAAAATTAAATACATTCATATTTATTTTAGGTACGCCACTGGATTCTGCGTAAAAATTTATAAACCTTTGCATTTAAAACTTCTTTCTATTTCCATAAATATCCCAGTAATAAGACATTTTTGAGAAACACCCTGTATCTTCTAAGCTAATCAAGTTAGCGTAGATCTAATTGAGCCATTAAACTAAACACTAAAAAGAACGGGACACGTATCTAATTTTTTTTTGTTTCTCTTATCCGTTAAGTCTATGCCTTATAACCCCAACATATTCCCAACCAAAAAACCACCCTCTACACTACTAGAAAATATCTTTTTTAAAAAATCTACTTACCACCGAATAAATTGCGACTATCACCAATATAAATGTTTTCACCATTTTTGATGTTATCTGATGAACTCATTCATAAAATCGAAGTATTTATAGATTTTAGGGTACCACTTGAGCAAAAATCTCAAGTGCCTTAGATACTTAATAAAAATTTTTAAATAGCATAATACGAATCACTTTGTTAAAATTTACAGTTGTAATATTTTCTATAATTTAGCTAATTACAATTTCAACTTTTTGGTTTTCTTCTTCGTATCTCGCTTCGTTTTCGGAAAAAAATTGAAACCATGTTTAGTCATACAAAAAGGTAGCCCTAAATGGCTTAAAATAAAATCCAAAATTAAAAAATTAACAATTTGGACCTTAGTAAATGGGAAAAATAACAATTTTCACTTGTGAATACCACTAGTGCTAAATTTCCCGGAATAATTTAAGCACGTGTGGTAATCGGTAAGAGAAAATTTCACACCAAGTTTGTTTTAAATAATATTCTTTTAAATTAAAATTTATAACTTTGACACGAGCTTTAAAATTTTACTATCAAATAAATATTTTTCCATTTTACCAATTGTAGTTGAAAATATATGTAATTTTAGAGCTTATCATTGTTTATTCTTCTATATTTATATACCTTATATTACTATACAGTTGGTACAAATAGTTTATTTTAATTTTTTAGACCCATACCTTGCTTTCGTTTGCTCTCTCACTTATGTCTAGTACTTCAGACTTATGATATTATTTTACTAACTGTAGTTGTATAAAAATTGTCATTTAGGGTCTTAAAACCTTACATTATTTTATATTATGTTATGTCTGAAATACTACAACTGGTACAAAATAACATTTTCTTTAATTATGTATGTGAATGACAGACATGACGTTAAAACAAATTCAATGATTATGTCAAAAAATTCCACTCATAATTCGCTCCAGGATCACCCCAGACAGGAGAAAAAAATTTCCGATAAATACTTTGTGTTGTCATGGTAATGCAACCAAAACTACACATTTGATTTGTCAAAAAACAGTGGGGTGGAATTTTCATTGAAAAAAACATGTGGATACTTTTAGAATGTAAGTATTAAGTAAATAAGTTACATTTTTTAATTGTTTAATCTGGAAATAAATACAAAAACATCATAAAAAAGTCAGCGGCGTACTTTTGTTTCTCCATAATATTGGCTGTGATGCCCACTGATACGCCACTGGGTCTAATAAATATATTATTAGAAAGAGCTTAACAAGCGCTTATTACCTTAAATAAGTGTGCCATATTTTATTTAAATTGGTTAAAGAGTGTTTAAGATGTTACAAAAATACCTGACTTCCTTTAAAAATTTCAACGCCCTGTATCTCAGAAATTAAGCAAGTAAGGACATATGTATATAGAGACTTTTTTTTATAAAAAAACATAAGAAATCATTCCCTTAAGTTTCGTACTGTAGCTAGGAAACATCCTGTAGATTTTCAACACTCAGAAACTAAACTATAACTGCCAATAAGCTATGCTTATGTTTATCAGAAAATTTATCTAACAATAAAAAAAAACCAACGGAAGAATTTCTCTTTTTTTCCAAATTCGTTATTTTGGGAAACCAGAAGTGCAATCAAGTGTGATTTTGAAACTTTTAAAGACATGCGTTACTTTAGTTGTTAGGCGTATCTGTTATAACACACAACGCCAACAGTCTTGGACCCCATAGCATTTTACACTTCTAATTTATTTAGAAAAATTATAAGGACTAATTCAAAGTGTTGTCCATGTTGATTTTAATTTAGTTGAAGAAAATATTTTGTGTTCATGTATGTGGATAAAACAAAACCAAACCAAAAAAAACTGAAAAAACAGTGTTAATTTATAAAAAAACGTTTATTGCAACAAAAATTACCTGTATGACAATACAAAAAGAAAATACAACTAATACTCTGTGGGCCCCTCCCCTACTTCATAGTAATGAGTTTACACGTCTGGGCATGGAAATGAATTAATTATTAATTAATTCCTGCGATATGCGTTGCCATTCTTCTACGGCGGCTACCGCAAGTTCCTCATCGGTTGTAGGTGGTGGATTGCGATTGTGGATAGCTCTGGACACAATATCCCACAGATTCTCAATTGGATTCATGTCTGGGAAATTAGCTGGCCACTCTAATCTGTTGATTTCTTTAGCATTAAGAAGTTCCGGAACTCTTCTACCTCGCTGTGGTCTGCCGTTATCATCCATGAAAATAAAATTCTCTCCAGTTTCATGGCGGAGGGGAATGACAATTAGCCTAATAACATTTTCCATGTAAATTTCGTCAGAGAAAAGGTACTCTTTCTCATTGGGCTAAAAGCCATTCCCTATGGTTTCTCGCCCACTGGTGCCGGGCAGCACGGTGTCAAGGCAATAAAAGAGGTACCCTTAAAAATCTTCTGACCCGTAAATTTGCGTTGTGAAGTCTTCTGCATGAATGGTATTGGTGGAAATTACGCGGTTGAACTTTCCTTAAAAATGATTTCTAATGGCTGGGGCCGTTGCGTTCCGATTTCGGCGGGTAAATTGGATAACATACCTGTCCTCCTTTCGATAGAAACACGTGGCCGTCCACTACGAGGCAATCTTTCCACATTTCCAGGTTCTTGATACCTGTTGATGATTCAACTCACAGAAGATCTTGGAATATTTAAACTGGCTGAAATATGGTGATTGGAAAATCCAGATTCATGCAGAGCAATTATTCTTGCTCTGTTATAAACAGAAATTTCACGTCCTGGCATTTTCAGTTAGAACCAATGTAAACTTTGCGTATTTAAAAATGCAAATAAACTAAACAAAAGTAACTAAACGTTTTCAAATCTTCGCAAAAACCACAAAAATTCTTATCTCCGAATAAGTATGTGATCTTTTTCGTAAATAAAAGAATATTTTTATCTGATACAAAAACATGCAGGATCTTCATTACGAAGATATACAGGGGGTCCAAAAATTTTAGCGTTGTGTGTATTTGCAAATTTATTTATCGTTAAAAATACAAACTTATAGGACAAAGTAGTTACTTCGTTATAAGCAAAGAAAAACACAAATTTTAGAGTTGCTTTTTAAATTTTTTCCATGTAGACGAAGCGTTTTCCTTTTTTTTTTTTTGGTTGGGTTTATGAGGTGTCAGGAAATTACTGTCCCTAAAGTTGATCGTCACCACAGCTCTTATAAAATAACTAGAACTAACTACTTCCTATCATCTTACCCTTAAGGGGGAGATACCTGTAAAATGTTGATTTTTTTCTTAATATATTAGTATAGTCCTTTAAGAGCACGTCACTAAAATTTGAGAAACTAATTTTTAGTATTTCTTATATTACAGAGTCGGTAAGTCAATATCATCATTGAGTTTTTATGTTCCTCTTGAAAGTTTAAACGTTTTTTCTCAAATCTATATTTTTAAATTAGCGGGCACGATAACTCAAAAAGTTATTGACCGATCTTCCTGAAATTTTGCACACATCTTTTTAACAACAGTACTTTCTATGGAAGCTACAAAATTTCAAAAAATATATTGAATTTTTCAAAGCAAAAGCGATGAAAAAATTGAGCCAAAAAGTCATTTTATTTTTTCAAGAATTGTATTTTGCGAATTTATTTTTTTAAAAACTTTTTGGGGTTTACCGACAAATTATCACATTATTAAACACAAAAAATATAGTTTTTTATTTTCAAATCACAGAATCGATGCTAAAGTGCCTCTGAACCTGAGAAGTCTCTCCTACCTTAGTAGAAGACTTTAGCGTACAGCCGCCATTTTCAAATAATTTAAATGAAAAAAATCTTAAAATATTTTAACTTTTGAGTAAACTACATACCAATTTTAGAATATATTTAATGACTCTCACATTAAAAAAAAAAATAAACATTTACAGGTATCTCCTCCTAATAGGAAGTTAGCTGACACCTTCTCTAGTAGTTCCTGTATATTTTAAAGTCAATAAAAATACTTTCTAGTCATTACAGTTGTTATAAAGTTGAAAAATAAATATTTCTAAATAAACATGTTTTTATTTGAGTGAAATGAAATGAAATGATTTTTATTGTCATAAATATTCCAAAAGGACATAGACAACGTCATTAGTTACATAGAAAAAAATTATAAAAATAATAATAAAAATACTAATATAAATGTAAGTCCTTAAATTTAAAATAAATGTAAGTCCTTAAATTTCTAAAACAAAGCTAATCCTAAATACTAAAGAAATAAATAACAAACAACAAAAGATTATAAAACTTATGTACATAAACTGATCATTATTAATAAAAATAAAAAACAAATCCAGATCCAAAAAAGATGGGACTTAAAAATATTTATAAGAACAACACATATATATATATATATATATATATATATATATATATATATATATATATATATATATATATATATATATATATATATATATATAAACATAGTCACAGGAATACTTAGATGAATACTTAGATTTAGATTAGTGTATAATTAGATCTAAACAATGTCCAATATAACAAGAAAAAGCAGTTGGTGCCCCAAACACACATCCCATCGAGTACAGAAACCCTATATCTACAATTTGCGGTGGCTAGTTGTTATGTGCTACAATCAACTGATGCCTATGATAAAAAAATACATGGCAAGTCGGTGCTTTTGTATGTAAACATTTGGTTGTTGATGACGTAGCTGTGTTGAGCCAAAGAAAACCAATCCATAGAACCCCACAAGTGAGATTTCTCAGCGTACCCTAAAAATATTTTTGGTACCTACCTTGACCAACAGTAGTCGCTGACGAGCCGTCGGCTCGATCAGTTAGAGTGAGGATATAGGCAAAATTTAATAAAATAAAATCCCCGATAAATGGACCCAGTATCCATAAGATTATTAAATTTATGATTTTAGAATAGGATATATCGATGCGTTTTTACAAAATATCGTAAGCGATATTCGTCAGTTTTACGGCAAACGATTTTTTCTTCCCATCGCGTTATTTTTAAAGAAAACCGAGATCTGAATGTTTTTATTTTAGATTTCTTCTTAATTTGAATTACAAAACAAACATATTTAACATTTAATGTCTAAATTTTTAGAATCTCCTAAAAAAAAGCTAAAAATTTAAAAATTCTAAACCTAAAAATAGTTAATTTTTAAATTTTTATTTTTATTCAATTTATCTTGACAACGGTGACAGACTTGCCACCAAAACGTCGATTTTTAGTTCTCTATTTACTTGCTTTTTTTTGGTTTTTGGTACTTTTAATTTATTTTTGGCGTGTACCCAAATAACTACCATTAATTAAATGAACCGCCGAACCAATATAGAACATATCTTCATCTGAAATAAAGCCAATGAAAAAAAAACGTTTCCCGTAAAACTGACGAATGTCGCTTACGATGTTTTGTCAAAAACTCATCGATATATGCTATTCTGAAATCATAAATTTAATAATCTTATGGATACTACCACTTATCGGGATTTTATTTTTATTAAATTTTGCGTATATCCTCACTCTAACTGATCGGGCCGACTGCTCGTCAGCGACTGCTATCAATTTCTGATGGTAATCGTATTAGCAAAGCGACATCGATACTACTTTCGCCATCTGTTGGTCAGAGTAGGTACTAAAAATTTCCGAACCATTTTTAGCACAATGTTTAAAAATTGCATGTAAAACATTGTGGTAAACTTGTCAAACAAAAGAAAATAATGCATTTGCCCAGTCCGACACCTGAAACCTAACAAAATTAGTGTGGTTAAAGTGCTACTTCCATATATGGGAGTATAAATAATCGTGGTAAACTCTTTAAAATAAACCTCTTTAAAAGGTTTGAAAGGCGTTCTTATTATGAAGCCCATTTCATTATGAATCATTACTGGCAAGGCACTAAAACCCTTTAGATAAGTTCAGTCAGTCAACCAAGATATAAGAGCTACCTACCTGAAAACACAATATTTTCAAAATCGTCCTGTAGCTTAGACACTAAGAGGGCTATGATGGCTGTGTTCGTGGCATCTTTGTTTTACAAAAAAGTAGCTCAGGTTTGTGATAATCACAAGATGTGACTGGTGTTTTAAGCAAATTATGTCCAGAACTGCTGGCATGTGACACGGTTGTCAACACTTCTTCCTCCGAAGGTGTAAAGTGAAAATCCTTTTTCGGTCCTCCACTATCTTCTTTCCCTTCTTGGTTTTCGTTCGATTACGGAAATCATAATAGATCTAAAATATAATTTTTCTATGATAAGTTTATTTGCTTTTTTTTTAAACAAATTGTAAAGTAAAATATCTAAAATCCTTGTCATACCAAACCAGTTCTTTTGAGGGTGTGTGCCAAACCTAATGTTTTCAAAATGTTTTTAGAAAATACTCTTAAATCACTATAAAATTTCTGGCTAATTACTGTAAAAGATTAAAAATAGGTCAACTTACATTTTGTTGCTTATACTAACATAAACTTATGTAATTATAGAGTCTGTTTATTGCGTTGCTGCAAAGAAATTGCCAAAACACAATTTTATTTTTTTATTAGATCTTTTTTAGGTTAATGTAAACATAAAAATTTGTTTACTTGTCAAAAAGAATTTGAATGAGAGAGATAAAGATATATTTCTATAATATTAAATAAAGATGGAACAAGTTGTGCACACAAAATAGCAATACTTCTTTCCATATAGTCCGTTTGAAATACAATTTTATATTTCTATATCGACAAAACAGACAACTATATGTATTTTGTAATTAGTTTGTGTAATAAATAAATAGACGCCGCTCAATTGCTTGTTAGGTGACTATTTACGCTACTCTCTCATAGAGGGCGCTATAATTGTGAAACTACGGTACCCCGATTTGGAAAACGTAGTCAAATATGCTTCTCTGTAAATATTCAAAAGTACGATAGTCCGTCAAGTAGGTCAGTCAAATATGAATATGTGCGAAAATTTAAGTAAAAGTAAATTGTTTCTGATGGACATTTTAACGTTTTAAATTTATTTGTAGATATTAAAGCGTGTCGAATAGTTAGAATAGAAGCTTTTAACTTTTTGAAGTGTTTTAAAGTTGTATAGGGCTATAATATGCAGTTCAAACATTGAATTATCGTGCATTAATAAATTGACATTGCAACAATGTTTCATTTTAACTTGCTGATAATCAAGATTGTTAAGTAGTCCAAAAAAATTATGTAATAAAACATGGGTTTTTGCAACAAAGTTAATACGTTTTATGATTTTTAGCTCATTTTTTCTTGAAGAAAATGTAATTAAGATTTTTTCTTATTGCATTTTCATTTACGATCAATTCTTACAAAGATATTAGAAAAATATCATTATTTTTTTCACCAAATATCATACTGAAGTAAATAATTAACATAAGTGTAGTTAATGTCGTCCACAACACTTCTTTTATTTCAAATGGATCTTTAACGTCTTGTTTAATCTTCAAGCAAAACTCACCAAGCTCATCAACTAGTTCAAGGTTATAGTTCCTGGCTATTAATTTAAAAATACGCACAATCCAGTGGAAAACGCAAAAAATTAACTTCATCTCAACTTTTTGCGGATCCGCGTCGAAATTGGCGGGAAAAGCATTTTAAATTTGTACTAACCAATCACAACGCTGAATTATCATCCGCGAGCGGAAAACCGCTCTCATGGACAGCCGGCTTTATTGAATTTAGTAGAAATAAATAGTTTTTTAGTTATTGAACTTATGGTAAATATGAAAATAAATAAATCAATAAGTAAACAAATTAAAGGAATATATTTTCAGTTAAAAAGTAACAAAAGGTTTTTTTCCGTATTTTTCATAAACTTGATTCCATCCTGCAAAATGTGGTTGTTTGAGACCAGATTGAACTGACATTGTAAGGTTTATATTTAAATACTGAGATTCCGCTGAGCTGAGAGTTGGCCATGTTACGTTGTCGAATAGTTCAGATGTTTCAGGAGTGGGATTCCTAAAAACAAAATTATAAAGATTGAGAAGTGTTCATTTAATAAAATTGGCTTTTAAAATTAAGCTGGCAACGTTCAACCGAAATTCGTCAAAATTCCCAAGCAGCAAGCTGACGTCTTATTGACGTTTCCTTTTAGTCATTTTTGGTCACATTTGGTCAGCAAAGACGTCATAAGATGACGACAAAATGACGGTAAAATGAGCTCCCTATCATCAATTTTTGACGTTTAACCAATTATAACCGCGGTAATAATTGGTGACAACTTTGACATATAGTACATTGTTTAAATGTCAACATAACCGATTGGTAAATACCGTTTTAGAATTGGTTCTTCGCCTAAAATTGATGTAAGTCACAGACAAAAGACGTTAATGACGTCATAATGGCGTCTTTAAAATGACGAAAAATTGACGCATATACTTTTTTTTAAGCTAAAATGATACGATATTTTATTTTAAAATTGAAATAGGAAAAAACTCCTTACTGCTTGCAATATCCTTGCACTGCATGATCGCATCTCTCGAGACACTGTCCAACCTAGAGATGCAGATTTTTACACTAGCCGAAGATATTTCCTTCAAGGCTAATTGAGATCACCAACCGCAAACCGGTCGCGAAGTATATTTAGATCTCATCGGCAGAGACAAGAATGAGACGAGCAATTAAATGTAAATAATTGTCCATTGCTGGACGTAAGCCTCCCGTAAGGACTTCCACTTTTTCTCTGTTCTGGTTGCATCCAATTCTCCTGAATGGGTTTAAATCATCGGACCATCGTGTGGGTGGTCTTCCACTATTGCGAAAGGCATCATTTCTTGGTCTCCCCTCTAATACTCTTTTTGTCCACCTATTATCGTTTGTTCTCGCTATGTGACCCGCCCAATTCCACTTTAGGTTAGTAATTCTTTCGATGGCATCTGTTACTCTGGTTCTTCTTCTTAGTTCCACATTTTGAACCCTGTCTCTTAAAGTTAAGCCCACCATAGCTCTTTGAGCGATTCAATTTTATTTATTGTGCTTTGGTTAGAGTTAGTGTTTCGGCTCCATATGCTTAACACAGGCAAGACACACCGGTCGAAAACTTTTCTTTAAGACAAATCGGGATATAACTTTTTAAAATGTGACCCAGCCTTCCAAGGCTGCCCAGGCTGGCACGGTGTAGGCTATAAAAGCGAAGATGTTGAATAAACGTAGTAGTTTATTGTCCATTACGCCATCTATCGGTAGAGTTTTTTCCTATTTCAATTTTGTAAAATAATTAGTCTTATTTTTTTTGTCATATGATATTTCGGTTGGATTTTGACAAGAATCATATAATGTCATAAAATTTTTCTGGCGGGTTTTCTAAACATGAGGTCATTAGATTTTTATGAGCTAGTATGACGAAAAATGACGTCGAAAAGACGTCACTTCAACGACGTCAAAAACACGTCATTAAACTGAAGTCATAATTTTGGTCTCATGACGTCCTATGACCAAAAATTACCAAAAATGATTTAAAAATGACGTCATAATGACGTCAGCTTACTGCTTGGGATGGTACAATTTTTGCACAACATTCAGTAGTGACTATTGCAAAAGGTTTCTGAATTACTTTATGGTTATTTGCTACAATGTGTAGCGGGCGTCTATTTCGCTACAAATAATTGTAGAATTTTGTGCAATTGTATTATTCCTTTCTACAATTTTTTTCTCGATACTTACAAGAATTTGATGAAATTTGACCATAGCTTAACCATTCTTTTTGGAACAACACATATGTGGGTTCATTATTAGGTGCACCATTGTAAAAAAGATAGGCAAGTTCAGAACCGTGTCCAGCTGTTTCGTAGTAATCTAAAAATATTATGTGATCACAGTTAGTTTTTTAAGTTTTTTAGAACGTATACCGGGTGATGATCGCCCGGTGGGACATAGGAAATCCCATGTAATTTTAATGGGGTCAATTATTGGCTTTTCTAATTATTTTAGAGAAAAGTTCTATTGAAGTTTATTGAAGGGCATGCAAATCTACGTCCATGGTAAAAACTTTAGATTTTTCGATTAACCCGTTTGCTAGTTAGATGCTAAAATCGTAGTTTAGTTTAACTTAACTTAATTCGTTTGTATAAATACAACTTTAATCTTTTCACTGTACGATTTTTGATAATAATAAAGCACTAAATTTCAAAATGACAACGTTATGTCACGCTAACTGGTATTTTTATTGTTGTTCATAAATATGAGGCGATAATATAGTAATAATTTTTAAAAATATATTAGCATCTAACTAGCAAACGGGTTAACCGAAAAATATAAAGTTTTTATCATGTACGTAGATTTGCATGCTCTCCAATAAACTTCAATAGAATTTTTCTCTAAAATAATTAGCAGAGCCAATAATTCACCCCATTCAAAATTACATGGGATTTCCTATGTCCCGCCGGGCGATGCATTACCCGGTATAAAACACTTTAGGAAAAAGCTTGGTGTGCAATTTTTTCTTAAAAAAATCATTTTCTCCCAGACGACACTGATAAAAAATTATTTTTTTCCTGTACGTCAAAAAATATACTTTGATGCATAGGAGACGCATTCTAAATGTCTCAAAAATATCTAGATGTGTTAAAGAGTTATTACAGAAGAAAGGTTATTTATTTTTCAAGGGAAAATATTTCTATATTTAGCTCGAGGTCGTGTTGTCTTCCGACTCGAAGCGAAGGGAGACAATAAACCGAGAGCTAAAATCTCAAATTTTACAGCCAAAAACACAACAAAAATATTAAAATTTAGTTGTTATTAAGACCTTGGATATTTAAACATGGTGGTATTCTAAATAAAGCTAAATAAGAAATATTTTGTCCTAATATCGGATACTTCATGTATTCACACACCTAAAAATGGATAGAGATAGGACTGCCCGAAACGTTGTTTTAATAGTTAAAATAAAGATAACTATCCGATATTAGGCAAATTGTCCTTTGGTTAAGGTTTAGTTTATAAGATAAAGAAACGTTATTATTACTTTTTTCTTGAATGCATTAAATTAGAGTTAACATATTGTAGACTTATTTAAACTAGAGTCAAATTTAATAATTTACCTAAATGTCCAAAAAATGCGTCACCAATTAGCACTTGTAAAAGTTGAAAGTTTCACAGTTTAAAAAAGTGACTCTCCAGCCATCTATGTTTTATTATTAACTTTAAAATATTATTTCGTGGCTTGAATTTTAGCCACAAAAATTGCGTAAAACTATTCAGTAATTCAAGACATAATTTTCAACAAATCATATCAACGTAAACAATTTGATGAATCAGTTGCGGTTCTCGTGTGCTCGTATCCCTGTTGTGTTGCAACGTTGCCAAATGTTTGAACAAATTTAATTATTTAAATAAAATAATGAAAGTTAAAGTGTTAAACTAGCCGTCTGTTGTATGTAAAATCATACTTAGACCTGAGTTGCTATGGAAACATTAAAAGTAATTAATAAAATATTTGTCAATGTAGTTCTGGGATTTGACGGAATTGAATTAAAAAATTGAAAATTCGTGTGGTTGTTTAGTAGTTACCACCCTCTAATTCCAGAAGTAAGACGTTTTGGACATGTTATTATGACAGTGGCGGCTCGCGGGTCTAAAAACAGGTGTAGTGCAGGAAGGGAAAAAAGCGCATTCACCATTTTAGCAAAATTGAAAATACTCAACTATCAAAAGTCTAAGTAAAAAGTCTTAATATCTAAACTTCCCTAAACTTTATACACCAAATCAATCCATCTATTTTTTAATGCAGCAAATTTATCAATTATATATTCATAAAATGGTTAAGTTTTTATCAGTTCCTGTAGAAGCTCCTTTTGAATTGAAATATTGGCCAAAGATAAAAGTCTATCTTGGGATAGGTATATAGTGTTTCTTAAGAAAGTTTTTAATTGCTTAAGACAAGAAAAACTCCGTTTCACTGACACGCTTGTCGACGATATCGTTAAAATTAGTGAAAAAAGTTTATACGCTTCGGTAAAAATGTCTTTATTTGTATAAAAAGAATCAGTGGGAAAAGTTTGGTTATACTGGCCAATCTTTGCAGTATCAGCAAGACAAAGAAATTGTAGTTTGTAACAATCTTTGAATCTTACTTCCATTTCCATCAATATGATCATTGATCTAATATTTCATAGAGAAGTGCTGTGTACTGTCCTTTAATTTCTTCCTATGCAAAAACACTGTCTCTAATAATACTCAAACGGAAACAATCGAAATAATACGTGAAAACCAACGAAACGACCAAAACCTATAGTATCTTTTTAAGGCTAGCGATTTACCAAGCAATACACCTGATACTCTCACCCGCGATTCTGGCCACCGGCAAGTATAGCGTTGTCATGGCAACGGAGCGTCAAAGCGTAAACAAAACCCCGCATGAGGTGTATACTTCGGTCCGTTTTATATTTGCAATACACTTGTCGCGTTGCAAAAGTGGAGGAAAGTGACTCGCGCCAGCGGTTAATTTATATGCTAGATTTTTCATGGTGAATTTTACAAATAAGGAATAGAAATGAGAAAAATGAATTGAATAATAGTAATATGTTTTTTTAGTTTTAATATTTATTTTTGGTGAAGTGGCACTTCACTTACTACACCAGAATAGCCGCCACTGATGTTCTTACGAAGATGTTTTCTTATTTTTCGTTGGAGAATCAGACCTTAAAGTTTTTTACTACATTTGGTAAAACATTATATTGCTACAAAAATGTCTAAATTTCATTTCTGCGATGTTTTGTGGTTTAGGGAAAGTTCGAAAAGTTAGGATGCCGAGTTAGTTAACTTACCATCTACAGGGAATGGTGCAGGGCCACCATGAGCAAACTGATATAAGTAAACTGGAACATGTTTAGCTGCCAATTCAGCATGTTTAATAACTCCTTTTGCAAAAGCTTTGTCCGATAGGTACTACAAATAAATAAATAATGAATAAAAAATAAATTGGTCAAGCCAAGTAAAACCGTTTAAAAATTCAACTTACTTCTACCAGTCCACCAACATTATCTCCGACTGATTTATTTTCTGCAAAATAAATATTTCGTATTGCCTCAGAAGCAGCAGGCACATCGTTAGAATTTGGTCTAAGGTCGTATGGAACCAAGACACTTGGATCAGAATCAATTAGGTTTACGTAATTAGCCACATTTCCTAAATCTAAAAAAAAATAAAAATATAGACAAAAATATTTAAAAACTATAAGCTATTGATTCGCCACAAAAGATCTACAGCAGATCTTCTTTCCTTCGTATCACACTGTTGGAATAAGTCTCTTGAGTTTCTAGGTGAGTACCAGATCGTTACTCTTGATATATCCAAAGCTTTTGACCAGGTCTGGCATGACACACTTCTTAATAAACTTCCCTCCTATGGTCTTTCAACTAAACTCTGTACTTGGCTCTCTAGTTATCTATCTGCTCGATGTATATCAGTTATTGTGGACGGCCATTCTTTAAGCTTTCACCAAGTAAATGCTGGAGTCCTTTAGGGCTCAGTTCTGGCACCAACATTGTTTCTTCTTCACATCAACGACCTTCTCTCGTCCACAACTAATTCCATTCATAGTTTCGCCCACGATAGTACCCTTCACTCCAGTTTTCAGGTTCCTAAACCCATTACTAAACCTGACTTGGAAAACAAACGCAGAGCGATTCAGATATCTCTTTCGCAGAATCTTAATTTAATATTGGATTGGGGCGCCAATAATCTCGTCCATTTTAATGCATCCAAAACATAATCATGTTCCTTGTCGCGAAAAGAGTCATCAAATACTCATCCTCTACTTATGAGTGGCCAAGTTTTACAGAGCAAAGATACCTTCAATCTTGTGGGCGTCACATTTGAAAGTAACCTTAACTGGCATAAACACATTGTATCTATAGCCCGGCAGCTTCAAAAAGCTTGGATTTCTCTTTCGAGCCAAAAGTATTTTTCCGCTTCTAATTTATACACTTTATATGTGTCCCAGATCCGACCTCCCTTGGAATATTGTTCCCATATCTGGGGCATGGCGTCCCACACAACCCTAAGCATTCTTAATTCTATTCAGAGAAGAGCTATTCGTCTCATTAATGATCCTTCACTTACAGAAAGGCTTCCATCTCTTGCCCATCGTCGGGCTGTGGGGGATTTATGGCTTTTTTATAGGTACTTCCATGGCTTCTGCTCTGAAGAATTGTCCAGTATAGTTCCTCCACAAATAAAGACTATGTACTTTATAAAAGAACCACATCGCAGGCGCAGCCGGTAACTTTTTTTCAGGTGAGGCAAATTTGGTAAGTTGCCAACATGTAAAAATAAAAATATAACTTTACTTGAAAAGAAAAAAAACATAAATCTAGTGCCTATGCGTATATTGGCCAATAAGCCAATTAGTTCTTCTTCCCACCCAGTATTACGGCCGGCACTGACATGACAAAAAACAATTCACATCATTTACTACGCTTGTACCAGAGTTGGGTTGTATTCGAATACTCAGTATTCTGAATACTATTCAGAATACATTTGTGCGGTATTCGAATAGATTTATGTGTTTGGTATTCGGTATTCGACGGAAATTTTGGTTAGTATTCGGTATTTTTTATTCTGAATATCGTTTTTGAATATTCTGGTATTCGAATACTGGTATTCGAATACTGGTATTCGAGTACTGGTATTCGAATACCGGTATTCGAATACTGATATTCAAATACCTATATTCTGGTATTCTAATCCTGAATTTAAATACTGTTTGCTTATTTTATAAATATTACGCTATTTTTTATGCATCTTAAGCGGGTTAAAACATGTTCGCGGTGGTTTTGCCGACGACGCGACGGGGTAAACTTTGATATAAGTCATATATTTCATCATTTGCAAACTAACAGTTTAGGAGGTTAGTTTTACAAATTAAAAGAAAAAAATCAATATGTTTTTAAATTGTGATCTGTTGTTTCTGTGGTCCTAATAGGTAAGTAATTTTAAACAGATATACATATATTTTTGCAAAAAAATATATCTAAATTAATTATTTTAACTTCTTTGGGGTTTTGCTATTAAAAAAACAAGTAACTTGGTACAACATATAAAAAGTGACATTGCAAACCATGTTTTATGTGTATTAGGTTAGACTAATATGTACCTATTTATCTCCATTTTACACAAAAGGGATGTGTATAATAAATTTTATTATGTCAGTTTAAATCATGACTATCTGGTAAATCGTAGATAGTATGTACATGTATCCCCATTCCAAAAGTGAAGTCAATAGTTAAAAAAAAAGAAAAGTTATTTTTGGAAAATTTGGGAGACGTCTTGTATGCTTGAAATGATTAGTTTTTAAGCAAGAACAAGGTACGCCACTGCATTTTTGTTATGGAAAAACGTGGAACAATAAGAATGAGTTGCTTTTTCAAGAGAAAGTAGGATTTTTTTGCTCTTCAGCCACGATTGGGTATTCATGAATTCCGAGTATTCGAATACTTTTTTTGTAGGTATTCGAAAATATTCGGTATTCGAATACTTTTTTACGGTATCCGTATTCGTATTCGAATACCAAATTTCAGTATTCGATCCAACTCTGGCTTGTACTAATCAGAACATTCTTCCATCCCTTTTAAATAGAGCTAGTAGATAAAGACAGACACTGACCATTTATTTTTCTTCTACTCACAAAATCTTGTCGAGCATATTAAACTACAACGAAGCTTTTCGTGAAAAGATATTAGTCCGGTCAAATGTGGGTAAAATGAAATATCAGCTTATATTGATTTTAACCCAATTGAAAATTAAAATTAAGCTTGCGACGTTGTTAGAAAGCCCTCATCGGCATAATTTTGAACTAGTATAAGAGCCCATGACAATTCATAGTCAAGTTTTTCTTGTTGTTGTGGCAGCTAATATTGTGTTTTAAAATAATTTTAATAATTTATTGAATAAATGCAATAAAAAATACAAAAATAATTAGTCTACAATTTGTGTTTTGGTGGTTGTCATCATGGATTCCGTAAAATATTCATGAAGCAAAAGGTGCAAAGTCGAATTTGTTATGCCTGCAGTTTAAGTGTAAATATTCAATAACTCACGTTTTGACACTTGATGCGTAATAAATATATTATATATATATATTTTGTCTAAAATTTTTAATGCCTTGTTTTTAAAAGTGCTTTTTGCTTTTAGCCGAGACATAAACTCTTCTATTAGTATTGGTTGTTGTGAGTGTATTTTAGGTGCACACTTTCCTCTATCATTGTGAATCCGAGCTCGATGCGGCCTTTATGCAGTTATGTGTGGCAAGACCTTTATGCAGGAGACAGCAACGTTTTTAATACTTACTGTTTATAAACCGCAGAGCTTCAGCTGCGCAGATACCTGTAACTAACGGGACTTGGTTAAATCTTCCACTTTCAAGAAGGACGTACTGGGATTCTGTAAGGAAAGCATCTTCGTGGTCGATTTCTGTCACAGGCCAAATGGTTATTTCACCTAACGCCTAAACAATACAAAGGTATTTTGTTGTAGTATGTTTAATTTTAACGCTAGAAAATCATTAAAAGTTAGGTTAAGTTATAGAGAAAAATTAAACGAACTTACTGATGGTGGATCGAGGGTAAGTGTAGCAACTATAATCTCTTGAATTGATCTTTCTTGTAAAAATTTAACTACTTTTTCGGAGTCGTTTCCATAGCTACCTCCGCCAATCTTGTCTGCTATTTTAAAAGCGACTGATCTTGGATCTTGCTGATTCGTCCAATGAACTAAAGCCGAACCGCTTTGAGCAATTGCTGCCCTGTATAAACCTAAAATATACAAGATGTTTTAAAACTTAGTATCAAAAGCGTTCAAAATTTGAACTGGGCTTGCTCACTATACCTTCCCTCTAGCACACAATTTGATTCAAAGCTACAGTGTCACAAAATATTTGATTTTCACCTTTTAAAACCCCGCTTTTCTACGTTTCTTTACATTAGTTTTTGCATTAAATTGCGTGGCTTTTCTTTTGATGATGCGGCAACCATACATACACAGATAAGTGGCTTCATGGCACACCTGGGATTGAAATGATTCAAAGTGCATAGCTATGCAACTTAATGCAAAAATAATGTAAAATGTACGTAAAAACGCGGGTTTTTAAAAAGTGAAAATCAAATATTCTGTGCCACCTTAGCTTTGAATCAAGAATTGTGTGCAAAAAGAATGGGGAATATTGTCAAAATAGGATTAGCTTAAGTGTTCAAGTCTGATGATAAATATCTCAAGAACGAAACGTTTCCGCCAAAAAATTCATTCAGATTCTGTGATCAGCAGCCTCAAAACTCCCCGTATACCAAACTTCGTCAAAATCGGAGTTGCCGCATTAAATTAATTATTTTATTTACGATTAAATTTTACTTATGTACTTTCAAAATTATTCTTATAAATTTTAATTTTAGTTGATATATGCATTCAGAATACGTGGTTTTATAAATTTTTCTTTTTTTTTTAATACTTAATACAAATACAAATTTTCTCGATCCACCTTTCCCATTCCATAATTCTCCTACTTTTTACCAACCCTCGTACCTACACTTTCCGGCCGTACGCGAAGTACCATATACGTCACAGTACGACGGCGCTTGGAAGAAATTTATAAGGGAAGAAGAGAAGCAGACGAAATTCAACTGTGTACCGAGTTGCACGCGCCCGCCGTCCGGGTTTTCCTATTTTCCCACTTTCAAACCAAAAGGTGAGTCAAACCATTTTTGATTTTCCTCCATTTTATATTTTACTTAATTTTACGATACTACAAAGCTGCTAGGCCGTGTAACATATACGAGATATGTATAGGTCCGATAATGGTGTCTAGAGACACTTCCAAAATAACCTGAATGTGAAGTTAATTAATAAAGTGGTGTTGTTAAACAAAATCTGTTTTAATAATAATCATCCTAATAAAAGATGATATGAAACATGGTGTCAGGTGTTCAGCATAAAGTGGAATCTGTATGTGAGTAAAAATTCCTAACGAATTCGCTGTAGAATATTGTAAAATTGAAAAAGTTTGCTGGTATACTGAAAGTCGTAACCTCAAATATAAAAAACATGGATATAAAACTGCCGTCACCGCTTATTTTTGATCAAAATGTTTCAAAGAACTATGAAAAATTTAAACAAAGGTTTAATATGTATTTGTTGGCATCAGGTTTACAAGATAAGACAGATGAAAGAAAAGTAGCTTTGTTTTTGACTGCGGCTGGGGAAGAAGCCCTCGAAACATTTAATACATTCAAACTTTCGGAAGCAGATGAAAAGAACTATAAAAAAGTTGTTGAATGTTTTGACCAATATTGCAAACCACGCAGTAATGTAACATATAATAGGTTTAAATTTTTTACAAGATCTCAAGCCGAAGGTGAAAGTTTTGATACCTTTTTAAAAGATCTAAAAATAATGGCAAAACCTTGTGAATTTGACACTCAAGAAGAGTCTCTCATAAAAGATAGAATAGTTTTGGGTATTCGAGATCTAAATTTGCAGGAAAGATTGCTTAGTAAGGAAGCATTGAACTTAAAAACAGCTGAAGAAATGTGTAGGTGTGCAGAAGCAACTAAAATACAAGCAAAAAAGCTTACAAGGTCAAGATATGGTTGATGCTGTGTCAAATAAAAACTACAGTTTTGAAAACAGGAAGCAAAGTACTCAGGGTGTGAGGAAGAAAGAATTTAACAAAGGTAATAAAGAAACCTATGATTGTTTCAAGTGTGGACGCAATCATGGAAAAGGACAATGTTTTGCTTATGGAAAAACATGCAATAATTGTAAAAAAGTTGGACACTTTGTGGTTGGTTGTAAAAAGCAGCAAGAGCAGTTGAATAAGAGTAAGTTTAAAAAGTCAAATGTGCATGATTTAGAACGGAGTAGCGAAGAAGAAGTTATAGAGACAATAGAAGTAAGTAATATAAATACAGGGCGACTTTACTAATAATAATAAGAAAGAAAAAGAATGGTTTGAAACGGTTTTAATTAATAATGAATTTTTAAAAATAAAGTTAGATAGTGGTGCTCAATGTAATGTTTTACCACTCGAATATGTTAAAAAGTTAAAATTAGAGAATAAGATAGTAAAGAAAAATCATTTTCTGGTGTCATATGGTAATAATAGTCTAGATGTTGTAGGACATGTAATTCTTAAATGTTTGGTAAAAGATCAGGAATATGTAATAAAGTTTATTGTCGTTAATAATAAAGGTAAACCATTGTTCGGTATAAATACTTGTAAAAGATTGAATTTAATACAGAGAATTGAGAATATAAGTTTGCAGGAAAAACTACAGTTAATTTAAAAAATAGCTTTATTAATAATAACAAAGATGTTTTTAATGGCATGGGTAAAGTTCCCAATACATATAAAATTGTTTTAAAAATAATTATGTTCCAGTAGTAAGTAATTGCAGAAGATTGCCAGACAAGGTAAAAACAAAGTTAGAATTAACTTTGAAAAATTTGGTAAAGAAGGAAATAATTGAAAAAGCGGATGGTCCATCAGAATGGGTGAATAATATTGTGTGTGTGGAAAAACCCAATGGTTCAATGAGAATTTGTTTGGATCCAGTGCATCTTAATCAAAATATTTGTTTAGATAGACACCCTATTCCAACGTCAGAGGAAATAGGTAGAAAGTTGCATGGTAAGTGTGTGTTTTCTGTATTGGATATGAAAGAAGGTTTTTATCACATTCCACTTGATAAAGAAAGTAGTAAGATTTGTACTTTTATTACACCTTTTGGTAAATATAGGTTTAAACGTTTACCATTTGGTTTAGCTTCAAGTCCAGAAGTATTTCAAAGAATAAATGAAAAGATTTTTGGTGATTTAAAAGTGCAAATTTACTTTGATGATATTATAGTAGCAGGAAGTAATGAAAAGGAGCATGATAGAATAATGAATGAAGTGTTAGAAAGAGCGAGACAGTACAACATTAAGTTTAATGAAAGTAAATTTCAGTATAAAGTAAGTGAAGTTAAATACTTAGGTCAAATATATTCTAAAGAAGGAGTTAAGCCAGATAATAATTATGTTGAGGCTATTTTAAAGTTAGAAGTGCCTAAAAATAAAAAAGAATTGTTAAGACTGTTAGGAATGACAAATTATTTAACCAAGTACATTCCTAAATTGTCTCAAATTGTAGAGCCGTTAAGAAATTTAATAAAAATAATATAGAATATATTTGGACTAGTGAGCATGATAGTACATTTAATAATTTAAAAAGTGTGATTAGTAATCTTCCCACTTTGAAAATATTTGATAATAATTTGCCAATAGTTATTCAGGCAGATGCAAGCAAAGAGTGGTATAGGAGGTTGCCTCATGCAAAAAGGTATGCCTATAGCATTTTGTTCTAGAAGTTTGACTGAAAGTGAGTGTAGGTTTGCTCAAATTGAGAAAGAGTATTTAGCAGTTTGTTTCTGTTTGTTAAAATTCCATCAGTTTGTTTATGGTCAAAATAACATAGTAGTTCAGTCAGATCACAAACCTTTAGTAAGAATTCATGTTAAAGATATTAATAAAATATCTTCTAGATTACAAAGAATGCGACTTAAAGTTTTAAAATATAATTTTGTTATCGAGTACTTACCTGGAAGAAAGATGTATATAGCTGATTTGTTAAGTCGATCGTACATTAAAGATAAGGTCAAAGAAGATATAAATTTTTCAGAGGTAGTACACTGCATTGAAAGTTCTCTGCCATTTACATTGAATCGCTTACAAGATATTAAACACAAAACTAATACTGATATGGATTTTAAACTTATAAAAGAATACTGTTCAGATGGTTGGCCAGATAGGAAACTTATTGAGTCATCAGAGACTAAAACATTTTCAAAATTGCAAGATGATTTACTTGTTAAAAATGGTATAATTTTTTATAATGATCGTGTTTGCATTCCCAAAGCTCTCAGGATTACATATGTTAAATCAAGCTACATAAAACACACTTAGGAATGGAAAAAACGAAGGTAAAAAGCAAGAAAACTTTTTTATTGGCCTGGTATGTCTGTAGATATACAAGAATTTATAGGTGAATGAAGAACATGTGAAACTTATAGTAATAATAATGTTAAAGAACCACTCTTATGTCATGAAGTACCGAAACTTCCTTTGAGATTGTTGCATCGGATATCTTAGAATATGGTGGTAATTCATACTTAGTTGTAGTTGACTATTATAGTAATTGGATCGAACTTGTTAAATTAGGAAATAAAAGTATTAATGAAGTACTCAAACATCTTAAAAATATATTTGCTACACATGGGTTACCAAGAAAATTTGTTTCTGATAATGTTCCGTATAATAGCATTATATTTAAGAATTTCTGTAAAGAGTATAATATAGAATATACATTTTCAAGTCCGAGATATCCAAGAAGTAATGGTTTAGCAGAAAAGGCTGTAGGTATAAGTAAACAAATGTTAAGGAAATGCTCAAATTATGATGATCTCTTTTACTTTTTACTCGAGTATACAAACAGTCCATTATGTGGTCTAAATGTTTCACCTGCGGAATTGTTGTATAGTAGAGTCTTAAGATCAAACTTACCTGTATCACAAAATGTTTTGAAACCTAAAATTGTTGAAATTTATGACAAAAAATTACAAAAACAAAAAGTAATAAAAGATCATCATGATAAAATGGCTAAAGAAAAGTCTGATTTTCAAATGAATGATAATGTGTTATTAAAAATAAGAAAAGAAGATACTTCTTGGCAACCGGCAAAAATAGTTGAAAAACATTTAAATCCAAGATCGTATATAGTTAAGGACCACATGGGTCATACTTTTAGAAGAAATTCTTCTTTTCTTAAACACACTCCAAATGAGACTATAATTAATCCAAATAAGGCAGATTGTGATTTAGATGATAAATTAGATGTACAGTGTGAACAGAATGTTCAGGACAATAGTGAAAGTGAACAAAGTGTTGGTAATAGTGGCGATTTAAATTTAAGTAGTAATACAAACGATCTGTTATCTAATAAGTCTAAATCAGGTAGATGCATTAAAAAACCTAAAAGGTATAATGATTATGTTACTTATTAAAGAGGGGGATGTAACATATACGAGATATGTATAGGTCCGATAATGGTGTCTAGAGACACTTCCAAAATAACCTGCATGTGAAGTTAATTAATAAAGTGGTGTTGTTAAACAAAATCTGTTTTAATAATAATCATCCTAATAAAAGATCTTGCTGTAAATATTGATTAAATTAATTATTTTATTTACGATTAAATTTTACTTATGTACTTTCAAAATTATTCTTATAAATTTTAATTTTAGTTGATATATGCATTCAGAATACGTGGTTTTATAAATTTTTCTTTTTTTTAATACTTAATACAAATACAAATTTTCTCGACCCACCTTTCCCATTCCATAATTCTCCTACTTTTTACCAACCCTCGTACCTACACTTTCCGGCCGTACGCGAAGTACCATATACGTCACAGTACGACGGCGCTTGGAAGAAATTTATAAGGGAAAGGAGAGAAGAGACGAAATTCAACTGTGTACCGAATTGCACGCGCCCGCCATCCGGGTTTCCTATTTTTCCACTTTCCAAACCAAAGGTGAGTCAAACCATTTTGATTTTCCTCCATTTTATATTTTACTTAATTTACGATACTACAAAGCTGCTAGGCCGTGATTGTGATGTATATAATAATATGGTAAAGAGGTTTCAAGCGATAAACTTGTATCCAGTGCAACCCTATTAAAATACAGTCCACTAAAAAGGAGGCTAACATCGCCCCCAAACATTGGTCCTTCGAGCCGGATACTTTTTACGCCTTTTGAGACTTCTTTGATATATAGAGTCACATTGAGCGGTTTCTGCAGTCATTAAAATTCTGAATGCATAATTTTTTAGCATATTTTCATTAACTCTTAATACATTTTTCTATTAATTTGATACTATACTTCATATTATTATTAATTACAATTTGCCTTTATAATAAATAATAATTATTTTGCTACTTTTGCTATTTTTACCTAACTTACGTCGATATTTCTAGCTAATTATAACTTTTACCCCGCTTTAAGTTATAATTTTACTACTTTTTAAGTTCTAATTAAATTTAATCGTATCCTGCTTTAATATTCTAAATTTCAAAATTGATTTTACAGTAAAATATTGCTTACTTAATTAATATTTGCAGCCAGCGCCCATTGCGTATTTTAAGGCCGGTTTAAAGGTGCCAAAAAAAAGCGGTTCCTTATCAACATTGAAATATTTGTGATTCCTATCAGCCTTTACAGGTACTCTACTTTATACATTTTAATAATTTGAAACAGCTGATTTGCTGTCCTTTTCTTTGCAAAAATACTTATTTAATTTTACAGGGTCACTTTAAAAATTACAATTTTTATTTTTAACATTTTTAAAATTTTGCATTTCTATTTCAAATATTTGTTCTTGTTGAATAGTTTGCGTTAAATTTAATCTTTTATTTATTTAAGATTAACTTAAATTTAATTTTTCTTATCACTTATTTCAAAAAAAATTTGAAATGTCTCCTAATAAAGTTCTTAAAGCAAAAGCCTTAAGACAGGCCGTAATTTCTCGATTATCCTTGCTTATTGACGCTGCTCTAGCTGCCAGAAATGACGAGGCTCAATTAAATCCTTTTAAAGTTCGTTACAGGGGTCTCAGCAAAATAATCAAAGATTTTGAGAAATACCATAATAATTTACTTACTTTGCTTGCGGATAATCCGGATGAATTGAAAGTTGAGGAAAAGACAGGCACCGATTTTGCTAAACGGTGTAATGAGATTGAAACGATTTATTATGAACTGTTTGAATTGCCCTTAGAAGAGCATGGAGTCTTAGATAGTTCAATTCATCCACTGGCTTCTCCGCATAGCAGAGCACAGTCTAATGTACGCGATCATGCTATTTTGCCAAAAATACAGTTAGTCACCTTCAAAGGTGATGTTACTCTTTTTCCCACTTTTAATCAAACATTTTCTACATTAATACATACTAATCGCTCCCTGAGTAACATTGAAAAATTTAATTATTTACTTTCTTCGTTGGAAGGTCCACCTTTAAGTTTAATTTCAGACATTCAAGTAACACAGGATAATTATCTAATAGCTTATAATACATTAATTGAAAGATACGATAATAAACGTTTACAGGCTTTTACTCACTGGAAAGCCATTGAAGAATGTCCCCGCTTAACCTCTGAAAATTACAATAGTTTGCGAAATTTATTAGATACTTTTTCAAAAAATTTGTCTGCTTTGCAAAACCTTAAATTTGATACGTCCCGTTGGGATTTTATTTTAGCCTATATGTTACTTGATAGGTTGGACCCTTCAACAAGAAAAACATTTGAACAGCAACACGCTTCAAATGATGTACCAAAATATGATGCGATAAAAGTTTTTCTCCAGAAGCAATGTATTGCCTTGGAATCACAAAAAGTATACATTTTGGGAATTTTAAAATATACATTTTTGGAAATTTAAATATAATTGGGTTACCTAACATTGGGAAATTTGGTACATAAAACAATACGTGAAGTGTCAAGGTTTAAAAAGTAGAAATCAAACAATTTTCTAGGTTACTCTTATAATAATAAAACAAAAACATTAAACAAGCAGAGTTGCCTAGAAATGCAAAACAAATACTGAAAAATTTAATATTTAAAGAGAACAAAATTTAAAGACGGGATAGATTGTTTATCAGATAACAAGCAGTTAGTGAAGTAAACTATAGAGTTAAAGTTTGAGTTATTCGTACGGGCTATCCCTAGGATATGCCCGTACTAAATTTAGTTAATCAAATAAGTTAAGTTGGTTTTTTTGAAAATGTAAAGTTAGTTTTTGATGGTCCACCGGTCTCATGGTCCCAAGAAGATAGTTCCATATGGTACATTTGCCCAGTGACGTAAAGTAGGCCCTATATAGTAGTATTTCAAAATGTCAACGTCACATATGGTGGAGGCGCCCTGTTCCCAGTGACGTTTGTGAAACGTCGGTTATGGTAAGCTGTGCCCGCCCCAGTTCCAGTGCCCTTTGTGAAGCGATAGGAAAGTCGCTTATGGTACGCCCTTCCTACCCCTCAGTTTATTTGTGGAAGAAAATACCATATATATGGTAAAGGCGTCCCGTTCCCCGGAGAAGAAATGTGTGTGAGCGAACGAAGATGGGGAAAAAAATATGCTTGCGTAGCGTAGCTGCAAGGAGGTAGCAGCGTAGCTACAAGAAAAGGAAGATAAGGTATATCTTCAGTTTTCAAATATGGCTAAATGGTGTTAGCCAGAAGTGATAAAGAAGAATATGGGAAATATATTTATTTGTGTCGAAGTTGTATGGTACGTCGTGAAGACGGGAGTTCAGAAGCAGCATGAGGCTGCATTAGCACTGGAAACCGCAGCTCTAGTATGGGAAGAGCTCTGAAGTATGGTCTTGAATGGTGGGGTACAAGACTATCTAGCGGCCCTGAAAAGCTCAGGATGATGGGGAAATTGGCATGAAGTTGCAGTGTAACCTGATGTGGAAGAAGAAAATGGGAATGAAAGGCAGACAATGGTATGTGGAGAAGAAGTACGGGACAAATGGCCAATGGAACGCACCATCAAGAACATGGACAGGGAGGCAAAGGTGGACACAGTACAATTCAACAAAAAGATGGACAATCTAGAATATTATGGTACTTGTATAGTGTTTAGGTAAATCTGTAATGTTTTTAATTAATGGTATTTTTTTGTTGTTTACTTATTAGAAAAAGTATAATATTGATAAAAATAATGATTTAATATGCAGAGAAAAGTAGCCTAAAAGTAAAATTTGATAATAACTCTTTTTTAACCCACCGTATATGTAATATTAAGTGATGAAAGGGTCATTGTTTTGATGATATATAATATCCGAGAAAGGTCAAGACCATATCTAATAATGCAGAGCTAGCTAGTTTCAAATAAACATTTTTTATTTACCAAGTCAGATGTTTTGTTTAGTACATATTATGTAGCACAATAACACTATGCATTTAAAGTGTTTAATATGGGAGGTATAAAATTTAGGCCACTTTTCTCTAAAAAATAATCTTAACCGTTACAACTATATTTAAATAAAACTACTTGGAGAAAATCCCAAATTTAGAAATTATTCAGTTAACAATGAAAAAAATTTAACTTTTTTCTTATAATCAATGACAAATCTTTTATTTTTAGAAAAAAAGTCAAGTTAATTAATTATTTTTTGGATTAAGGGCTATTTGTTCATTTTTTTTTGTTTACATTTATTGAAAAAAATTTTAGATAAAACTTTTTTCATATTTTTAAAAACTTCGAAAAGTTAAGGTTATTTACGGTAATTTACATAATAGGTAAAATATTGTTAGATTTTTAAATATTTGTAAGCTATATGGAACTATCGATTTTGGTAATATTGCTAATTTTTTTTTAAAGGGGTTAAAGTAAATTTGGCTCATTTCTAATAGCGTTGTGGGTCCAACGCTTTCAGGGAAGGGGCATATGTGAACACCTAGTACAAAAAAGTATACATTTTGGGAATTTTAAAAATATACATTTTTGGGAAATTTAAATATAATTGGGTTACTTAACATTGGGAAATTTGGTACATAAAACAATACGTGAAGTGTCAAGGTTTAAAAAGTAGAAATCAAACAATTTTCTAGGTTACTCTTATAATAATAAAACAAAAACATTAAACAAGCAGAGTTGCCTAGAAATGCAAAACAAATACTGAAAAATTTAATATTTAAAGAGAACAAAATTTTAAGACGGGGATTGATTGTTTATTAGATAAGAAAGAGTTAGTAAAGTCAAGTAAAGAGTTAAAGTTTGAGTTAAGCCCCGTACGGGCTATCCCTAGGGATATGCCCGTACTAAATTTAATTAGTTCAATAAGTTAAGTTGGTTTTTAATGCAAAGTTAGTTGTGATGGTCCACCGGTCTCATTGTCCCAATAGATAGTTCCATATGGTACATTTGCCCAGTGACGTCAAGTAGTATTTCAAAATGTCAACGTCACAATAT